>JANAVB010000399.1:2129841-2308425 GCA_029216955.1 Iris pallida | reverse complement strand
TTTTTAGATTATCGTAATCCAAATCCTCCTAGGATCTCGTTGTGCACCTTCTTTGAAGTGTTGCGTTGAAACGTTGTTTTTACAATTGTTTCATTTTCATAGTTTTCCATCGAAAATTGTGCCGGAAATAACAATCTCAAAGCTTAAATTCTACGATGGAAAACATCCGTGCTTCACTCGTCAATCCTAACTTCTCTAAGTTAGATCAGTTAAGTTTGATGGTGAACACTATCAATCTGGAAAAGAAAAGTTTTTCTCAATATTCAGTTCTCTGATGTTGATCATGTGTTGTTTGAGGAGGAACCTACTGTTCCAGAAACTGGATCTGCAGTCACAATCTCTGCGGCTACTAAAAACCAGGCCAAGTGGAGAAGGGACAATAGCATTTGTAGGCTTATGATCCTAAATGCAATGGAAGATTCCCTTGCCGAATCTTATTCAAAGAAGACTGTTGCCAGAGAGATTTGTGAGTCTCTGGAGAAACTGTACGAAGATGATAACCGGAGCAAGATATTTCTTGTTGAAAAATATCACAAGTGGTTCTTTAAGGACGAAAAGTCAATGCTGCCGCAGGTGAAGGAGTTCCTGAAACTGCGACAGAAGTTGGAAGACGAGGCGATACCCTCCCCGACAAGTTTGTTGTTGGAGGGATCGTTTCGAAGCTCCATGTTGGGTGGAGCAAGTTCTATACAAATATGCATAGGAAGAAGTTGGAGGTCAGTCTCGACGATCTCCTGCAAGATGACTATGTTAAGGACTAGATGCGGGCTCAACTGAAGGTGGATGCACTGTCCAAGCAATTGGCTAATGCCAATCTGGTTCATACCAGAAAACCAAGGAAAAAACATGCAGCTTCCCCAGCAAGAAGAAGGACCCTAACAATCTGAACGTGAAGGGGACTTCCTTCAAGCAAAAGAAGGCAAAGTCTCAGATGCCTTGTTTCAAGTATGGAAAGAAGGGCCACTTCAAGAGTGAATGCAAAGCAAAGACCAAGCAATCAGAGCAAGGAGAGCCTACCAAGGTATCTATGATAACTGATGTTGTTGCTATGATTGCACAGATCGATCCGGTGGGGGCTGACTCTGACTGGTGGATAGACACTGGAGCCACCTGCCATGTCTGTTCCAGCAAGGAGTGGTTCACCACCTATACACCAACTTCTGAAGTGGTTATGGTAGCAAACCAGGCACAAGTTGAAGTGCTCGGGATCGGGACGGTAGTTTTGAAGCTGACTTCGGGGAAGTCTCTGATGCTTCAAGGTGTGAAGTATGTACCTGCTATCGCAAATAACCTGATCTCGGGAGACCTACTCTGCAACGCAGGCCTCAGGATGAACATTAATGTTGGCCAGATGGTGATGTCCATAAAGGGAACATATTTCGGAAAAGCTTTTTGTACCGAAGGAATATTCAAAATTCAGCTTGTAAATCAGTCCAATGTAATTAATGCAATCACTCTTTCTGCTTATACTCTTGTGTTGTGGCATTATAGGCTAGGACATGTTCATTGTAAACGAATAAACAGAATGTCTAGTCTAGGACTTATCTCCAAGTTTGGGGGTAAGGTAGAGAAATGTGAAGTTTGTGCTCAAATGAAGATACAAGGAAACTCTTTCCTCGGGTTTATCTAAGTACAGATCTTCTGAAGTTGGTACACTCCGATATCTGTGACTTCAAACAGTTCTCTACAAAGGCTGGGATGAAGTATTTCATAACCTTCATAGATGACTTCTCTAAGTATGCGTTTGTCTACTTATTGAAGGCTAAAGACGAAGCATTCGAGAAGTTCAAGGAGTTCAGAGCCGAAGCTGAGCGGCAGACTGGACAACAACTCAAAGAATAAGAAGTGATCGAGGTGGGGAGTACATGTCTCATAAATTCGTATCGTTCTGCAAAGAACATGGAATTGTCAATAAGACTACGGCTCCGTACTCTCCTCAATCAAACGGAGTAGCAGGGAGGAGAATAGAACGTTAACAGAAATGATTAACTCAATGCTGCTGACTGCGGGTCTTCCAAAGTGCTACTGGGGAGAAGATGCATTGATGGCCACTTTTATTCTAAATAGGGTGCCTCATGCAACTTCAGACATTACTCCTCATAAACTATGGTTCAAGGTCAGACCTAACTTGAATGTCATTCGAGTGTGGGGGTGTCTAGCATATGTCAAGCTTCCAGATCTAAAGATTCGTAAGCTTGGGACAAGGACTACAAAGACGATCTTCTTTGGGTATGCCGAGAAGAGTGATGCTCGAAGATTTCTTGATATTGAGTCAAATCATATCATTGAATCTCGCGACGCAAAATATTTGAAGACAAATTGTAAGGCACAAGAATATTATTCATGCGGATATTCCAGAGAACAATGAGGGTGCACAGGAAACTAAAGTCTTCAATGAGGATTTAGTCCAAGAAGATGTTTAGAAACAACGGTTGAACCAGAACTAGATGAGCCGTCAGTTAAGCGTGTGTGAGGCCGAAGGACTTCGAAAATGACTGTCACCTATCATTTGGAAGCAGATCCGCTTACCTATGATGAGGCGATGAAGACCAGAGACGCAGTTTTTTGGAAGGAGGCGATTGACAATGAAATTAATTCCATCACCTCAAATAACACTTGGGTGTTGGTTGATCTTCCTGAAGGAGCAAAATCCATCGGATACAAATGGATCTTCAAGAAGAATGAAAGCAGACATAACTATTGACATGTTCAAGGCTAGGTTGGTAGCCAAGGGGTTTTTTCAGAAGCAGGAGATCGACTACTTTGACACGTATGCTCCAGTAGCCCGGATGACCACCATCAGGATGTTGATTGCTCACGCAGCAATACATAAGATGGTGATACATCATATGGATGTGAAAACGGCTTTTCTAAATGGTGAGCTGACCGAAGAGATTTACATGCAACAGCCAGAGGGATTTGCATCAAGGGTCTTGAAGACAAAGTCTGCAAGTTGGTAAAATTCTTGTACAGTCTTAAACAGGCTCCCAAGATGTGACATAAGAAATTTGACAAAGTTATAAGGTCAAATGGCTATATGGTCAACGAGACGGACAAGTGTGTATACACAAAGTTCACTGATGGAAGAGGTGTGATCGTTTGTCTGTACGTGGACGACATGCTGATCCTAGGTACGGATATGGGCTGTGTTACGGAGACAAAGAAGTTCATCTTGAACAAGTTTAGTATGAAGAACTTGGGGGAAGATGATGTGATCTTAGGAATCAAGATCATCCGGACAGACACTGGACTAGCGCTATCACAGTCTCATTATGTTGAGAAGATGATTACTCGTCACGGGTATCAGGATCTTCCAGGGATCGATATGCCGTACAGGTGTGATTCTGAAGTTAAAGCCTAATTCAGGGGAAAGCGTCAGGCAGCTGGAGTATGCAAGCATAATTGGGAGTTTAATGTATGCTACTACTGCCACAAGGCCTGACATAGCTTTCGTCGTGAGAATGCTGAGTCGTTTCACGAGCAACCCAGGCATTGAGCACTGGAAAGCTGTGAAACGGATTAGAGATATCTTAAGAAGACTTAGACATATGCACTGCAATACAGCGGAGATCCGTCGGTAGTGGAAGGCTTCGGTGATGCCAGTTGGTGCTCAGAAGTGGAAAGCGAGAGGTCCATAGGTGGATTCATTTTCATAATGGGTGTAGCTACTTATCGTAGAAGTCGAAGAAGCAGACCATGCTCTCGCGGTCATCCATGGAATCTGAGTTCTTTGCACTTGATACCGCAGCAGAGGAAGTAGAATGGCTTCGGGAGCTCATGTATGATCTTTCAGTGGTTGGAGCGCAAATACCGGCAATACCGATATATTGTGACAACCAGACGACTACGACGGTGGCATCAAATAACCTCTTCAACAAAAAGAAGAGGACTGTACGGTTGAAGCACAGGGCAGTACACGATCTCATCAAGAGAGGTTTATTGCAGTGATTGATTTTCGGAGTAAGGAGAACCTGGCGGATCCGTTCACCAAGGACCTCAAGCGCCAGCTGGTCGATGACACAACATGTAAAATGGGCTTGAAGGCATTCTGATATTGTATTATTGCAATCCTACCATAAAGTTTTATGCTATTAGTTCAAAGAGAAATCTACTAGGCATCTAGCTTTTGGTTCAAGGAAGGACCATTAATCAGAAGAATATCAGAAACGGTGGGTACATGTCCTATTGGGCATAGAGAGGTTACGGACCTACAACCACTGTTTTCTACTGTTATTTTCTGCGAAAAACGGATCATGTGGGAAGGTTGGCTTAAACGCCTTAATGAGTTCTCAGGCAGAGTGAATGCCTGGTGTGCTTTACAGGAAGCACGGTAGCACAATACTACAAGGAGTGAAACTCTATGCAACTGTGGAGTGACTCCACCATGAGATTCCCGAAAGAGGTAATGTCTCGGCTTTGCGAGCCAAGTCACAGCGGCGTAGCACCACAAATAGGCAGGTAGCCTAATGTTGTATGTTGAAATAAAGAGGGGTGTAGTCAGCACTACAAAGGGGAGGAGTTCCTCATGTTACAGTGGCACGACACCACGCTGAGGTACCCGGTTAGGGATAAAGCCTCGACCTTGCAAGCCACGTCGTTGCGGCGTAACACCGCAAGGGAGCCTAAGGCTTCATGTTGGGTAGTATGGCACTACAAAGAGGCGGTGACCTCATGTTACAGTAGTATGACACTACGATGAGGTTCCCGGTACTGGGTAAGGCCTCGGCTTTAGGCCATGTTATAGCGGCGTAGCACCGCAAGGGAAGCACAAAGCGCTTCATGCCATGTCTCTTTAATAAAAAACTCACCTATAGTGTATGGACAGAGATATCAGGCCGTCTCTTGAGGGTAAACTTATAGATGCCCAAATTATAACTGAAACCAGGCTGGGATAGGGCCTTTAATGTGTATCCGAAAGCACATGTAACTACATTATGTGAGTGGAAAGAATTCAGCTATGGTACAGAATTCAAGGCTTAGTCTATTCTTGTATTATAGTCTGTTGTTTGACCCATGCGGGAAGATTCAAGTCGTCAGCGAC
This sequence comes from Iris pallida, assembly GCA_029216955.1. Classification (NCBI taxonomy): domain Eukaryota; kingdom Viridiplantae; phylum Streptophyta; class Magnoliopsida; order Asparagales; family Iridaceae; genus Iris; species Iris pallida. The sequence continues at coordinate 2,303,384 of JANAVB010000399.1, read as the reverse complement.
ATCTCTCCTAATGCATGGACAGTTACTGTAGGGAACACTTATACCTATATATAGAGATATGTGGGAGACTGTTGGGTTTTGGCCTTTTGTTTTAGAATTTTAGTCCCACATCGGCTAGGCCAAAGGAGTTGTATCTCTATATATTAGCTATGCTCTTTTAGAGATGCACATGTGGTGTGAAGGTGCACATGGATGTGCCATGTGGGAGTATTTTTAATGAGAAAAATGAAGGCTAAATCAACAATGAAGCATTCATGCTTTTTGCTCTTGGAAAATTTATTCCATTGGAGCTAAGCCCCGTAGAGGCTTAGCGACTCGCACTCGGACTCGGGCTCATGAGGCGTAATGTGGCATTTTGTTGGCACACTTTGCACTTAGCACGACAGCATCGTCGCTAGGTGCGTAGTGCGCTTAGGTTGTGCTCGTTGTGCGAGCCTCTTATGCAGCCGATTGCGCCCGTTGCGGAGTTTACGTAGGTTGCACAGGTTGCGCACGGTGCGCAAGTTGCGCGCATTGTACTGTTTGCGCAGGGTGCACGCGGTGCAAGTGGCGCAAGTGGTGCACGTTGCGCGAGTAGCGCAGTATACACATTATGCGGCTTGCGCAGGTTGTGCACGGTACGTGTGGTGGAGTGTGGCGCAAGTGGTGCTGTGCATGCTGTGCGCGCAGTGTGCTAGTTGCGTGGTGGCGCATGTTGTATGCAATGTGTGCAAGTTGACTCAGATCGTGTCTATACACGATTTGAGCGGTTACAACATGTTCGGAGCGATTTTTTCTACGTCCTGAATGTTCTGCTAACTGGACAGTTACTGTGCGGGCTTATATAAGGCTCTCTTCTCTCTCACAGTGAATATACAAGTAATAAAACATAGAGTACATAAGTGTTTCTTAACACAAGTACAGAGTTCAGAATTCCTTACTAATTCCTACAGACTTTGAGAGAGAAGAGTAGCGTTGCACCAGCGCCACTTAGCGCCGCAGGAGTTTGCTGCCATCCGAGGAGTTAGAAGAGCAGAGTGTTCCAGAGTTCTCCGACGAACTTGCTGGTTCCTGGAAGCTATTCATGTGGGACAAATTAAGCTTTGAGCAACGATGATCATTCACCCCAGCAGGCCATCTTCCATCTTTCGCTTGTCATCGCTACTGTTGTTAGCATTTTGATTCGTACTTCTGTTTAGAAGTGCTACTGTCGTTTGCTACTGTTACGAAATCTATTTAGATTATCGTAATCCAGAATCCTCCTAGGATCTCTGTTGTGCACCTTCTTTGAAGTGTTGCGTTGAAACGTTATTTTTACAATTGTTTCATTTTCTCAGTTTTTCATCAAAAATTGTGCCCCAGAAATAACACATAATAACTATAATTCCCCCAAATCATACCCCCATGCCCTAACCCAACCGAAATTGACCCAAAAACAAAGAATGGACCCAAAAACGAAGAGTATATTTCCGCAATCGAGCTCCTAACATTGTACAAAGATGCACCAATTGTTACGTTCCTCCGCTTGATCGCCAGCTCAACCTTCTGCTTGATTGCGATCGATGTGTCATCCCCCGCCTAAACCGACCGCCTCACATCGTCCCCCGTCAACAGCGATGGTCTACGTGTCGGCCTCCGTGATATCCTCTTTGTGCAGTCTAGGGTTTACAATGGAAGGATGGGGTTTTCTAAGGTCAGGGAGCAGTTTTGACAAGGGAGAGAGAGGGGTTTTTTTTTATGGAGGCTCCAAAAAAAATTCGAGCATAACTAAAAAGAGAGCGGGGAGCTGTAGGAAAATAATTATTTTTGAATCGTTTATAATGTTTTAGTTTAAAAACATTATAAAAGTATGTCATATATATAACTTTTATATGTAAAAAATGTTATAATAGGCCAAAAACTCCTTCAAACCGTCATAATAAGGGGTATTTCTAGAACTTTGTAATGTTTCTATATAAAATGTTATAATAAAATCTTATTGAGCGTTATAAAATTGTATTTTTCTTGTAGTGAACCTCCGCCGGAGATACGGGTGATATGACCCCATTGTTACTAGTGGCCTCTGACGTTCGAGGTACGTTATGCACATAGGCCCCTAGTGCCCAGGGAAGGGACTATGCCAATCCTAATTATAGCCAGAGTGCCCATGCGTTGAAGGTTTGTTCTTAAATTGCATATTCGCATAGAATGGTTAGGTAACCTTGATCCGTTTCAGTATACGTATTTTTTTGTATGGTTCATGTACTTATGCTTGATCATGGCATAGAATAGTGTTCTGTCACAAATAGTGTGACACACCTTGTTTTTTTTAGTTGTAGGTGTGGTTTAATCCTTCGATGATGGAATACTGAACCATGTTGTAATCCGAATTGTTACTGAGTAGTTCATATTCAGTTTATATGGCATATTTTTTGTATATGGTTATGTCCATCTGAGGACCTGGTGATCTCTCTAGGTGCTTGTTGGACTTCAGGCATAGAGTTGATGCGATGTGTATTGCAGGATTCAGGTATCGATAGTCGTATCATTTATTATTTATTTCGAACTTTTATTTTCTCTTACACTTTATATTCATATCATGATTATTATTGCTAATATAACCTTGCAAGCTATATTCTTGTTCTTGAGCTTGTTCGAACATGTGTAATACAGGCGGCAGACTGTATTGTATAATATTTATTCTTGTTATTTATTTATTCTTTATGTGGATTGAGATATAGTTGACTAGGCATTTTAGACATTGTACTTGACCTCTAGATAACTTATACGTATTTGAGTTGGGCTGGAGTCCATTTGATACGTAGCTGGTATGCTAGCGCACCCTAGTCCTACGTATTAGGACTAGGGCGTTACATGTTTTTGTGGTAACCCATGTAGGTCGAGAGCATATCGTCTTGGTACGTTATTGTACCGAACGAGCCTGCAATAGGATAATATTTTAGGATCTCAATCCACAATCGCTTTGAAAATTGTTTTGATCTTATCTATCGCCTTTGGAACTCGTAATTGAAGTCAAGTCTTTCTTGACCTTATTTTGGACTCTCGTTTTTCCCTATTTTAAAGATGAATAATCGTGCTTGGACATTTGGGATATATTCTATTGTAGGATGAAAGGTAGTTGTATTTTAAAGGAATTATTTATTTAAGGTATAATAGTTTGGATAGGTGCATCTATTAGATAGACTTGTTTTCCATTGAAAAGGGAATGAACTTTTGTGTTAACAAATGAAAAAAAAAAAAAGTTGTAAGTTGATCCTGGGCAGGATCTTTCTAAGTACAAATTTTTTGGGGTCTTCTGACGATGGAGGTCGAATGCTGCTTCCTTTACTCCGTGGACTATCCGACGACGATCGAGAGAAATTGCAAGTCTTCCTGTTTGATTTGCAAGGGGGAATATTAGAGATTAATTTGTTAATCAGTAAAATTGACTAGGATGGAATATTAGAGATTGCAACTAGAACATCGTAGAAATGGTTATATTGGAACTGAGATGCCTTTTAATTAAATATAGGATTTCGAGGACTAGACTGAGATCCTCCTTCCCTCTATCTTTATTTTACAAAACTCAAGGCAAGTACACTACTAGATTCTGGTTTTATTTTTCTTTCTTATTGCATATTGACACATTGCACCATAGAGTTCTTCCCTATGAACTCAAATATTGACTCGGGATTGGGGTGTAGTGTAGCACTTGTGACCAAACTCCTCTTAGAAATATTGTGGATAGCTGAAGCCACACTTGCATGTGTGCCGAAGCCGGATCGTATGATAGAATACAAATTGAATCTACCAGCAGGTCGCAAGTGTCTACCTATTCAAATCACAATTGTTTCATTGCATGAAATATTCTAATTGTTTCTATTGCATCAAAATATTTCAATTGTTTCCTTGCATCAAATATTTTAATTGTTTCAAACATGCATTTTTTAACTGTTGCTTAAAATGCTAGAGTTCGGTATCATGTACTTGTTCATTCCTGACTGGAAACCCAATTTTTCAACATAGGCGAGTTTGAGGATGAAGAGCTATTCTTCAATAGCTATTATGATCTTGTCTTGTACCCTGAGGAGTCCCTGAAACCCAACTAGGAGAACACTGCCCCAGAGGCACCCGAGTCAGCTACTTAGATACCTGTAGTTACCTTATTTACTACTTAGCATTTCTTTTCAAAACAATATTTAAATTTTGTAATAAGTACTTTTATGTTCGACATTTTTCTTAGAAACCTGCATGTTTGTTTGAATGAAAAGTTTTAATTTTTTCGCAAATTTAGATGTTGTGACTTGGAATTCCACTATTGATCAGACAACTTACTACGTCGTCTCACCACGGTGTAGGCTGGGCATGATCCGACTTGACCAAAACATCTTGGGATCGGGTCGTGACAAATGGGAATTTAGCTCTCTTAAAGTGTACTCTTACTCTCATAATGTCTGCCTCTGTAGGTGACACACTATGTGTTTGAATGAAGAAATGATCCTTCTATTTATAGCCGTTTGGTAGAATGATCCCCTATGCGCATAGGGACGCTACGCGCATGATCTGTTGGCGCAAGGGCACTGCGTGCGTGATAGTAGGACTGAATCTGTTGTAAATGTACTGTTGGACTGCGGATGAGCCGACACGTGGCAATTGTTAGGATTCGCCTATTGCTGTGATCTTGGGTGATTGGCACTCGTCCATGAGCATGACTGGGTCAATGACACGTGGCACGTGTGCATTGCCCAAGGATCTCAGTCTGTTGGAATAGAGGAGGACCCGACGCCACGAAAAGTCTAGGTTGAACTGACTTTGGCGTGTGAGATCCTCTGCTGTAGAAACAAGATGACTTGGGCGTAGGGATGACCCTATGCCAGAACTTGGCTCGGTAAATGCTTTAGAGTGGGAGAGAATCCACATGTCAATGCACAGCTGTCTGAAAACTTTGATCATTAGGCTGATGTAAGCTGTTAGCTCAGTCTTCGAAGCATTTTTGGCTTCTAGTAGCGTAGATTAGTGCTACACCCATGCCAATTGACCGCCGTCTCTTCGATTCTTGTACTGCCGTCATCGAAGTGTGCTTGTACTCTTCTCGAAGCATTTGTCTTTGGGAATCAAACTCGTCGTCAGTATGTATTAAATGCTCCTTGGTTGAAGGAAGTCGAAGTATAGCTGTTTTTAGATAGCGTAGCCATTCGAGTATCATAGCCTACTATGAGGGCGTAGTAGCCTGGAGAGCGTAGCCGTTTTTGGGCGTAATGATCTTGTTGGCGTAGTAGCCTTTTGCATGAGGCGCGGGACTCGAAACGCTGACTTAGAATGATATTAAGGTGGCAAGTTCATTGCCATAAATGTGAGATTCATCACCTTAATTTCGGGGGGGGGGGGACAGGTTCATTGGCATTAATATAGATTCATCACGTTAATCCCGGAGCTCTTTGACCGACTTCCACTTGGCGTAAGCATAGGGTTATGCTGCTGCCTATAAATAGGTACTCTCGAGAATGAATCTTTGCCCGTTTCTTCTTTGTACTCCTTCTTCTTGTTCGTCCCCAACTTAGCCTTGGATGGCTTTGAGCCTCCTTTGTGGCACATAAGTCGGCTGTTGGTTGTAGATCTCCTCGTTCAAAGAAGTGGTAGTCTTGACAAAGAACTCTTTAGAGATTTAAGACACTCTTGAGCGTTTGGAAATGTACAAATCTGATTATCTTGACAGTGTTTTGCTTCAAGGGTCAAGATGCTGGATTTAGATTGATTGCCATTCTAGACTCGTTCCTCTTCACACGCGAACGAGTTGCGCAGGGAGCTGTACAGGAGAGCTACGGCTATTGTGTTCGACCGATTCACATGGCCAAAGATAAGGTCAAGTGGTGCGCCCACGCTTCTTGTGCCTCCTACCAGCGGCTGATTCACATGGCCGAAGACAAGGTCAAGTTGTGCGCCCTCGTTGCCTATGTCTTCTGCCAAGGACTAATCCACATGGCAGAATACAGGGTTTGGTGCACCGACGCTGACGGCGCCTTCTACTAGAGTCTCATCTATATGGTGGAAGACAAAGTTAAGTGACGCACCTACGCTGACTGCGCCTTCTGCTCATAGCTTGACCAAAGTAACACGCCTACGCCATCAGTGATAAAAGAAGTGCAACGCCCTAGGATATGACTCTTATTTATGTAGATTTTCAATGAATAAAAATACTTTGTAGTATATTTCCAATGAATGAAAATCCTTTGTAATAGATTTCTAGTGAATGAAAATCCTTTTGTTCTGCACTTCTATTTACTTTTTTCTCTTTAATTCGTCTTGATGTGCCAACTTTAGTCTTGATGTCTGGCCTATGCTGTTTATGATGCGTATGATATTTTGCTTTTGGGGTGCATAAGTTCTATGCTTCTATAAGATCAAGTAGATCATATTGGTAGTGTAGAATTCATATAGGCGACTTAACCTTACGAAAGACTCTAGGATCAATGGACTACGAACATTCCACTATTTATCCAATCTCATTCTACAAGACCGAGTAGATCAGATTGGTAGTATAGGATTCATATAGATGCCTAATCTTATTCTATTTGAGTTTGACCATGCAAGATCAACCTATTGCCCCAAACAAATTGCATACCATGACCCATACGAGACACAAAACACCCATGACATTTACATCCTAACTAAACATGCCCTACGTGCCTCCTACACAACATCCAATACCAAACATCGACCTTCCCACGCACACCACTCATTATTAATTAAATTATCCATACGACAACCTAATCATGCCTATCTTCGAACATAATTCTATGAAAAGGTTCTTACACCTATTATAAATTCCCCCTCTTGGCCTACGAAATTTTCTTTTCATAATTTTTTCTGCAGGATACAAGATTTATATGTAAATTTATTATATGCAAAGATATTTTCCTAAAGCTATTGAAATATTTAATATTGTTACAAAAATACTTTTTTGATATTTTTTTAGAATTTATTAGAGTTAGTTACTATTTTAAATAATATGAACTAAATCAAGTTATATACGATTATTTAGTATTATATCTTTAGAAACTATTTATGTAAATAAAATGTCATCGTTATCACAAATAATATATTTTTATTTATTAAAAATATTTTAATATTTTTTGGATATATAAATATATTATATATATATAATATATAATATTTTTGGATATATATATATAATATATATATTATATAATATATATATATAATATATATATATATATATATATATATAATATATTGTGATAACATATTTAAAATTATTTGAGATTTTATTTAGAATATTTAGTAGTTATTTTGATCTTATTTTGAATATTTAATAATAATTAATAGAAATAAAAATAAAAATAATAACAATAACAAAATTAATAATAATAATAATAATAATAATAATAATAATATATAATAATAACAATAATAATAAGATGCACTTCAATTATTTTCACTTGGAAAAAATATATTCCTCTGCTCCCCTCTCCCAGCACTCGCCCTCCCCCTCGTCCGCTCCTGCTCCGGTGGTTCCTAGTGGACCTGTCTCCCTTTCGGACCGTCGTTGTCCTGCGAATGGTCGACCCTTCCTTTGGAGGCGAATCTCCCGCAGCCCAGCACCCCCGGCTGGCCCCGCTCCCTGCGGCACGGCTTTCCCCTGGCCGGACGACCTTTCCAGATATTGGGTCGCGCGGCCCTGGCCTCTTCCGCCCCCCTCAGCTCTCTCCTCGGGCTTGACGAAGGGCTGCGGTCGTCGTTGCCCCCTCCCGTCCAGTCAGCGGACGTGATTCTCCTCTCTGACGCGTCCGGATACGGAGCTCCGGCTACTGCCGTCAGCTCGTCGCTCGTCGCTGGTCTACTCATAGAAATTAGCAACAAGTCAACCAGATCAAGAAAAGCTTTCGCTTCCTCGACTTCTGGAGCCACCACCCCTAGTTCAGGAACATCGTTGCTACCGTTTGGAGCGGTGCTGACACCCTTGACCCCCTTGTTCGTGTCGCGAATAAAGTCAAAGCTACCAGGAAAGCCCTTACTGTTTGGAGTAAGGAAGTGTGGGGACATTTTCCAGGCTGTTCTTACAGCCGAGGATGACGTTACCCGTGCGGAAGCTCTCTTCGCTATCGACAGATCTTCCGTCGGCCGCACCTTCCTGAACCTTACCAGAGCACTGCTAAAATTCCATCTGAAAGTAGAGACTGAATTCTGAAAACAGAAAGCTAGACTGACTGGGATAGTGAGGGAGACAGAAACACTAGCTATTTCCACTCCTTTGTCAAGGGGCGCAGGCAGCAGCTCAACCTCCATCAGATCACAGATAGAACGGGGACATTATCACAGACCAATGGGGTATCCAATTGGCTGCTGCTAATTTCTATTCCCAGTTGTTCACCAAAGAAGTCATTACCAGGGATGAGGATTTCCTGGCGAAGATCCCCCGCCCGATTGATGACAGAGACAACACCCAGATGGAGCTCCTCCCTTCTGAACTTGAAGTCAAAGATGCCGTTTGGGCTTTAGACGAACACGTGCCCTGGACCTGACGGATTCACTGGCATTTTCTTCAGATCGTGCTGGGACATCATTAAGTCGGATATCCATGAGACGGTCATCGATTTTTTCCAAGGAGCCAGGTACCCCAGATCAATTTCCTACACTAACCTGATTCTTATCCCCAAACAGGATAACTCAGAGACCTTCAAAGACTTCCTTCCTATAAGCTTGTGCACCTTCACTAACAAAATCATCTTCAAGATTATTGCCAACCACCTGACCGAGATCCTCCAAAATTATCTCTGAAGAGCAGAGTGGATTTGTTCATGGCCGAAACTATTAGACAATATTATGATGGCCCAGAAAATGATCACATGCATGAAATTACTATCTAGGGGTGGAAACATTACTATCAAACTGGACATGGAGAAGGCGTACGACAGACTGGACTGGTAATTCATGATTTGGGTTTTCAGGGCCTTCGGGTTTTCGAAAATATGGACCAACGTCGTGTGGAGATCGATCAGTAATTCGTGGTTTTCCATGGTTATTAACGGCCAAGCTGAAGGCTTCTTCAAATCTAGTTGCGGTGTCAGACAAGGAGATCATTTATCTTCCACCATCTTCATCATCGCCACGAAAGCTCTGAGCTGAAATCTGAACAAAATAGTGGGCTCCCCAATTTCCAGCATTTCATACCACTAGCGTGTTTGATCATCACCCACCTGGCATATGCTGATGATATCCTTATATTCTCCTCTGGGGACGTCAGGTCTATGGAGGTGGTTCACAACGCCGCAGAGATACACCAAATGCTCTGGTCAGCGCGTCAACCCCAGCAAGAGTGTCATCTACGTCCACCACAAGACCAGCAGAGACCACTCCTCCACTCTTACCAACATTACTTCCTTTTCGGTTGCGTACCCACCTTTCTACTATTTATGGTACCCGTTGGTGTACGGCAGATCCAACATGGGCATCTTTGAAGGACTAGTAGGCAAGATTAGGAAAAAACTTGAGGGGTGGCACAACACTATATTATCACCTAGCGGGATGATGATTCTAATTCAACACGTGCTCTCTCTATCCCCATATAGACCTTAGCCGCCTGCTCCCCCTAAGAAGGTGCTCACATCCATTGAAAACCTCTTTGCCAATTTCTTCTGGGTCACTGCGATGGTAATGACAAGCACCATTAGGCAAGTTGGGACACCATGGTCAGACCTACAGATGAGGGACGCCTTGGATTTTGCAGGCTATCACATGTCGACGAAGCTGTGGTGGAAGCTTCGAGTGAGCCGAAATCTCTGGGCGCGGTTCATGAAGGCCAGATATTTCAAGCGCATTCATCCGTCCGCCGCTGATTTCAACTACAGATCCTCCGCGTCATGGCGACGCATCCTACATGGTCGGAGCCTTACTGAGCCCTTGATCCATCTTCAGCTCGGATCGGCGATTCATCTTTATTCTTCGAGCGTTGGTCCGGGGAAAATCTATTCCCCAGTTACCGGCTGCCCCTACCCGCAATATGATCAAAGATCTGTGGGATTACTCGGGCGACTGGAACTGGAAAAGGGTTCGAGAAGGGATTGGAGAAGAGGCCGCAGCTACGCTCCTCGACGCTGGGCTGAAGATCAGAACGGAACCTGACGTTCTGTATTGGTGTATTTCGGCCAACGGATCCTTCTCGGTTGCATTGGCCAGAAGTGTTGTGCACGACATTGGGGTGCCTCTCCCATCATTGGATCTTTCTGCAGTTTTGCATTTCCAAAAAATGGTCCTTTCTGATGTGGAGAGCGTTTCGCAAGAAACTCCCCACTGAAGACGCTCTCAATACCATCGGCTTCAGTGTAGCATTGCGTGTCATTGCTGCACGGCAAGACAGTCTGAAATGGTTGACCATATTTTGTACGCAGGAGACTTGCCTGCAAGGGTATGGACCGCTCTCTCCCATCGTTGCAGTCAGGTCCAGGACGGTGGGAGCTTCAACGATCTTTTGGCCACTTGGAGTAGCGCCTCTCACGACCACCAGATCGTTGCAGCCGCCATCACGTGGGTCATTTGGAAAAACTACAACAAATTCAGATACGAGGGCCACCAATATTCGTCCAATCTACTTATCCGGGAGGTTCTCCGACAGACTCACAAAGTCAATAGACACTGTAAACACGTCAAGAGGACTTCTGGCAGTCACTGCTCTCCTGACTTCTGATCGAGGAGTAGGCGGCTGCCTCTTTCCTGTCCTTTTTTGTCTTACTTTTGTGCTTACTTGTAAAAGCTTTGGCATTCATTAACCTTCAGAGTTTCTACACCCGACGTAGAGCATGTCAGTTCCACACCGATTTTATTCATCAACCTTCAGAGTTTCTACACCCGACAGTAGCATCTTGGCCGTTTGAAGCCTGGGGCATGGACGTCATAGGACCAATCAGCCCGCCATCCTCCAAAGGACATCGGTTCATCCTAGCATAACCGATTACTTCTCCAAATGGGCAAAGCTATACTGCTCACCGAAGTGAAGGCATCAAACATGATCAGTTTCATCAAACATCACGTCATCTACCGCTTCAGCCTACCTCGCAGGATCATCCATGATAATGGTCCACAGTTCGCAAGCCATGCATTCTATCGGTTTGCGATAGGAATCGAATCCAGAACGTAGCCTCTACCGCCTACAATCCAGCGGCTAACGGCTAGCAGAAGCCTTCAACAAAACCATTATTAAACTTCTCAAAAAGTTCGTGTCTTCAAACAAGCACGATTGGAATGAGAAGCTCGGCGAATGTCTATGGGCCTATCATACAACGGTCCGGACTTTAACAGACAGTATGCCATTCTCTCTGGTTTATGGGAACGAAGTAGTTCTTCCCCTAAAATCCAGATTCCTTCTCTTCGAGTAGCCTTAGCCAGCGAGTTGACTATCGAAGAAAGCTACCGTCTGCGACTCCAGGAGTTTGAAGCGCTAGACAAAAATGCTTGTTAGCTCAGCAGCGCATTGAGCTATACCAAGCACGCCTTTCCAGAACCTTCAATAAAAAGGTGAAGGAAAGAGTCTTCCAAGTCGGTGATCTAGTCTTAGCAGTGAGAAGACCAATGGTCATGACACACAAAATGAAAGGAAAATTCCAGCCTAAATGGGAAGGTCCTTTCATCATAGAATCAGTGTATTCTAACGATGTGTACCGACTAATCAAGCCCGATGGTGACTTGCTCATGATGTCCATCAACGGTAAGTTCCTGAAGAAATACTATGTGTAACCTCTTTTACATAATGTTTACATATGTTCAGTCATGTAAATGTACAGTACGATATTTATGTGGTTCGAAAAATTATCTAACTATTATCCGTATTTCAAGAGTCTTGAATACCCCCTGGATAATAGGTCCTCTAAAATATTTCCCCAGTGGAATCATTTCCATTTTTGACTCCGTCCAAACTCGGTTTGACGAAAACAAGTCGTCCCTATTACCTCTGAATTGTTTTCCGATAATTATTTCCCCAGTATTAAATGTTTTGCCATGTCCACATAACCTCTGAACAAAGCATTCATCAAGGATAATCACGTCCATATTACCTCTGAACTATCCACTCCACCTAATGTTATATATCTTTTCATGTCATATTACCTCTGGTCAGATATAGAACATCCTCTGCTATTACGTCCATATTACCTCTACTAGCAGCTTCGTTCAACTTATTATCTATATAAGAATAACTTGAATATAAAACGGATAATAGGTCCACATGAAAATTCTCCAGCAGAATATCCACCAGAAATATTCTTACTACGTCCACATTACCTCTAGTTCCGATATTTCACAAAGCCACATTCACTTTGAAAAGATTTTTTATTCTTTACTCAAACGTCTGTCAAGAGACGGAAAAAAAGGGTACAAGAGTCGTGACGGCTAGAGAAAAAAGAGAATTACAAAGAATCTAAGGGATACATAGGCGATTGATGTTGTCCCTTAGAGCCGCGATCTCGGTTTCAGACTTCGCGGTAGCTCGACGGCGCGCCTCTTCTTGACGAGCAGCTTCATCCTCGAAAAGGATCAGACTCAGATGCTCTCCCTCCAACTTTGCCAGCTGTTCTTCTAAATGGGCAGAAGTGGTGGCAATCATGGCAGCTTGAGCCAAGTAATCCTCATGTTCAGATGTTGCCGCCCTCAAGTCAACTTCCAGTTGGGCGATCTCGTTCTTGATCTGAACGATGTGATTATACCTCTCGGTGATCTGCGCAGCCAGTTTGTTCTTCGAGGCGGCACGCGCCTCACTTGCAGCATTGAACTGACCATACTGGTCATCCAATTCGCCGATCTCCCGAACGAGGGCATCCTTCCTTGCCTGGAAAGTAGCCTTCTCCTCCGCAAGAGCCGTCATCAAAGCCTCGTCCTCTATGCGGAACAGCAACATCGGGCTCCGCTGTTTGGTATTCCGGAACCTGGCCACCTGACCCTCCAAGTTGTTCAGAACTTTTCTCAGAGTGTTGGCCCGCTCTTCATAGCCGACAATGCTTTCGAGGGCCGCCACTTGGCATTCGGCAATGGCCTTCACAGGGCCGAAGGCAATATTCAGATTCATGACTCCAGTAAGTTTTACTTTCAGCACAGAGTAGAAAGCTTTGACGACTTCCTGGGCTATCCCGTCATCCTCAGTGGAGGTCGTCGGAGAGAAGGCTTGGAAAGTTTCTTCCGTACCAGGAAGGGATACCCGACAAGAAATCGAACTTGACAAGAAAATCCATTCCACCAAAAACCACTCATAATTATCATGTGTCACGTCCACATTACCTCTGATACCGATAGTCTTCCGACTCGACACCTATACCCAACCCGGGATAAAAGACACGGTGTCAAGATCACAAAACCTATCACGACCATATTACCTCTGTTCGATTTTATTTCAAATCTATTGCCCGTACCGCGGTGTACAAAAGGGTAATAGGTCCACAAAAGTATCATTCCAATCTATTTGCTCGCATTCCCAGATGCACAAAGGGGCAATAGGTCCAAACAAAAAAGGGGGAGAGGGGGGTCCCCCAGCAGGATACCCTTCACACAAATGCTGTATTAAGCTCTCTAAATACAAGCACCACAGATACCACAAGCAAAGAATGGAGCGAATGTATTCTATTTATTCAAAATCAGTTACATTCACAGGACTACATCTCATGAGCAAAACAAAAAGTTTTCCATCTCTTCATCTGGGCAAAAAGTAGAGGATTACATTTGATGTCCAAAAGAAGCGAAACATAAAGGTAAAGACAGACAGAAATACCAAGACAAAGTACGAACATTTATGGGAACCCGCGGATCCTAGTTGTGTCGAGGCATATACCATTCCCTCAACCATTTTGCATATGAAGGATCCATTTGATTAAGTTCCTCGGCCGGGGCAGGAGGGTCAGAACTTCCAGTGCTACTACCCTCAGACTTGGGCTCCTCCTTTACAGCAGCTTCAATCTTGGGAGTAATTCCTTTCTCGATGAGCGCCAACTCTTCTTTTACCTCAATTTTTGGTATCACCTCCTCCTTAACGAACGGTGACTCTTGTTTGATGAAAGAAGAAAGCATCTCCTTCTTCATAACGGTCTCAGCCTTCGGTATGGATGCTGCGAGAAGCAAAGACATAAGAGAAAGTCAGGCTCAGAAAACTGCAAGAAAAACTAAGTTCTGAAGGGCTTTTATGCGCCCAAAGAGATATGCGCCCAAAACAAACATGTGGGTGCATAACACATGAACAGTACGTGGGCGCATAACATACCACAGCTTGAGGGCACATAACATCTCAACATATGGGCGCATAGCATACCACAGTGTTGGCACATGACTTCTGTGGACGCATAATGATGCTCACAGAAGTATGTTACCTTAGGCGCAAGCGCCCAGGCAGAAAAAAGTCCGAGCGTCGCAAATTAACGCTCGAGACTTTGTTTTTGAAGCATTCCCTCACCCAGAATCGGGTCCTAGACTGGTGAAGACGCTGCCGTAGGAGGAGAGCCACTCGGCGCAGCCTCCTTGCCCTTCGCAGATCTCTTGGCGACCTTGGGAGACATGGTTCTCAAAGAAAGAAGATGAAGAGTTTTTGAAAAATTCTAAGAGAGGGGAATAATGAGCTTTCTCTCTCCTTCAGAGCCTATTTTTAGGCACAGGCTACTTCCTATGCGCCCACTAGCTTTATGCGCCTATGCGTCTATTGCGCAGTATGCGCCCATTGTGCAGTATGCGCCTACAATGGCCTATGCGCCCACGTGAAGAACCAGCCTCTTGCACACTATGCGACTGCCACTTGCTGACGTGGACGACGTATGAAGGATGGACCTCTTCAAATTCCACCCCAATGAATCTGTTAGTTCAGATTTTGAGGAAGATCTCAACAGTCGTATCTCTCTGACAGGCTGTCCAAACACTATGCGCCCAAAGAGAGAGTCGTGCTATGTGCCCATTGCATCACGAAAAGATGATCCATGCTTCTTTCAAAGTATTTTGAACTCGTTCAAGTATCGAAAACTTTAAAGGGGGTCTTGTAGAAGCATAAAAATTTTAGCAAATAAAACCTTATGCGCCCAAGCCAAAAGAGGACATATGCGCCCAAGTGAAGCTCCTATGTGCTCAAGTCACCCTGTGAAGCTCCTATGCGCCCATCATCCTGTGAAGCTCTATGCGCCCAAGCATGTGGAACTCTATGCGCCCAAGCCACCCCCTGTGAAAGAGGGCGCATAGCCTGAAATAGGGCTATGTGCCCAAGCCTGACTCGGTCAAAGCCATGATCAAAACGTGCACTGAAGCACACGGCCACATCAGTCTCCATGAGTAGTCATGCACCGAAGCATGCAGCCACGTCAACACCACGACCAACCCACGATCTAGCAGCCTGCATGCGCCTACACCTTATGTACCCAAGGTAGGACTATGCGCCCACATAAAAACCAGTGTGTTTCCCTCATGTGGGTGCATAACATCATTCCAGCTCAAGAACGACTATAAAAATGGGCATCATCCCTCTTCAAAACACAGAACGGAGAGCATTTTCAAGAGCCAAATTGCTGCACTTCTTGCCAGTGAACCGAGGGTTAGCAATTTTCTTAGGTTTTCTCCCACTTTTATAATCGGAGTGTCAACGGAGTAAAGGAGCAACTGTCGTTCGATCTCCATTGTCCCATTCCCAAAAAAAAATTGTACTCGGGGATCCTCAGCACAGGATCTCTCAGGCGTACTCAATTTGTGGTGTCTTGTGCCAATAAAGAAAAGACAGCATTTTCTTCTTCTTTTTGTGTGTGTCCACACCGTCGAATCTCACACGTTGACAACATCCATACGCGCCTTTTAATGCTTATGGGTTGCGACCACGTCGCCCGGTTTGTTGGGACGCACGCCATATCGAGAAATTTCTCTAAGTTTTCAACAGTTTAAAAACAGTTTTTTCAATAATAGAAGACCGATTTCTCGGCGCACAGTCGTCAAAATCGACTTCTGTAAAAAGAGGTTTGTAGCCCTATATGTTGCCTAGGTCTATCTTTAATTAGTTTTCAGTAATTGCTAATGTTCTAGCAGGGATAGGCCCTCCAAGAAGGGGAGTTGGATTGAGTTCTGTGTTCAGTTTAGGGTATTTTTGTTATTTTACATTATTTATATAGTGTGTATTTTTTATTAATTAAATATAATTTTTGCATTTATTAGTTGACTAGCCTATTCATTGGACCCTTGGTTAGTGAACCTAATTGGACTTGTCACGACACTTGGACCTACATTTTAAGTTGTACACAATTGGACTCATTTAAGTCATTATATGTCATGAATAGGGTTAGAACTAATCAACCACTTAGGCTAAAAGCTTCCATAGGTTAACCAAACCTTCATAACAACTTGAGAGGCCATTTTAGATATTTCAAATAGGCAAAATTAGGTCTTTTTGACCAGCCACTATTGGAAGAGAGGTTTCATTCATTCCCTTATCCATTTTGAGCTCAAAACCCTAGTTTTAGAGCCCTCTCCATTTCCCACTCTTTCCTCCACCAAAATCTCTCAAAACTTCACCTAATCTTCATCCTAGAAGGCTTGGATCTTAGAGACCAAGGAGCACAATAATAGGAGTCTAAAAGCTTGGGAGATTGTGTCATACTTGACACTTGAGTCCTCTTTGAGAGTTTTATTAGGAATCCATCTTCCAATAGGTAAAACACTTATCATTTTTCTTAGTTTAGACACTATTTTCATGTATGACACTAGTAAAAACTCACACATGGACTAGGGGTACCTATAGGGAGAAGAGTAAGGCTCTAACCCTCATTTTGGTAGAAATTATATAGTTTTTTGTGTCATTTTTGAAAAAAACCGAGAATGGAACACCAAGTATTTGTCATATTATTTCATAGCCTAAATAGATATGTAAATAGTGTATGAGGCTAAAAATGTGTCCACATAGGGATACCAATGAGTTGTGTCATGTTACACTAGGACACAGGATCAATTTGGGAGTTTTGGGCCTCCTACACTTGTCACAACATGTCATATTTCACATGACATATTACACTAGCTAGACACCACTCTAGTTAGCTTATAATTGTTATTTTAGACTTGCCTATGAAGTTTGGTAGGATTCGGACAAGGTTGTAGAATATCATAGGCATATAGCAAGCTTGTGCACCAAGTATTCGACACGTGTCCCCAAAGAGATTTTTGTGTCCTTTTTGAGTTGAGATTTTTGATACGTGTCCTAAATAGGATATGTGGTGTAGTGTCATGAAATCTCATGAAATGTACGGTTAGATTAGAGTATACATGTGTGTGTGGGCCATGGGCTAATGTGTTTGTGTGTATCTTAGTGTTTGAGTGAAGTGTGCAAGTGTCAAGTGAGAGATGAGTGAACTGTCACGTGTGTGCTGTCATGAGTAAGCCATGTGATAATGCACTATTTTGAGTTTCATGTGAAGGGGAAAAGCGAGTGAGAGTTCTAAGAGTGTTAGCCTATGTGTGGTGCCAAGTGTGTCTCTAAGTGACAGGTAATGAGAAATACATATACATGTATGTGTTAATATCTGAAGTGTCATGAAGTGGTATGGAGTTAGTGTTTGGAGGTGAAGGATATAGGTGTCTGTATAGTGTGGCAAGCTTGGCAGCAGGGCCTGTCACGCTCCAGAACCAGAATACTGGAGAACAGAGGTGAAACAAAGCCAGCTACGTATATCAAAGTACACCAGTACCCCAATGTACGATCAAAGTTGTCTAGAAGACAAGTGGGAAGACTCTAGCATGCCACTGATGACTCCTATGGTCGAACAAATCCTATCTCAATCCAACAACAACAAGTATCAAGAGTATATCAAATATGAAAGTAAAGAGGCGTCCCAAAATAATATATCATACATGATCATGAAACTAGTGAACACAAAATGCTACACTATCAAAGTACCAATATACATGATCACTATATCATTCTAGATCTAATATAATACATCATGTTGACTGAAGTCTGAGAAAGTCTCAAAATAATAGGGTTAACACATGCCCTAGCTAACACCACCAAAATGAAATAAAACACGAGCAGTACAAAAGGGAACCCACTCGCGAGGAGGAACAACCGCAGATCTAAGCAGGTGGTGGGTCATCCAGAGAAAGGTAGGAAGAATCCTCGGGCTCCAACGACAAATATGGCCAGGCAAAACTAGTAAAGTCAGACCCCAAATAGCAAGTACCACAAGGAAGGCTCGAGGTAAACGACAAAATCCAACCACAACACAACAACATAATGACAAAATTAAATAAATGCGGGTCGAGACTAATGCGGTACCAATGCACATATCTCGAGAATATAAATGACTGAATGGAAATACTGAACAATATAGCTATGGAACAGAATAAGCCGATGAGTAATAAGGGACTTAGGAACTACTAGAAATCAGAACCACAACCCTTAAACCAAACAAGGACCGGGGTTGTAGATATTTTTTCGAGCAGAACTTAGTCTCTGGCCACTCAACGACACAAAGAGCACGGCCAATCATTGTCTACAGCTTTCTATCATTAACTAGCTAGGGTTAACACAATCCTAATTACTAGTATGCAAGTTAAGGATCTTCTGACTGCAGATACCCGGATGTCCAGGGGTACGAGTATACATCTATTGTCCAACAAGACTACTGGCAGATGAAAGTGTCTTGACTTATAACATGAACAACCATATCATATACTTGTGAAAGAAAACATATAACTGACTACACCGCAACCCGACACGACATATGACTGAAAGTAACATATAAAGTATATAACTGACTGTTCCACAACCCGGCACGACATGTGACTCGATCGTGTATCAATACGCGCAAACATGGTAGGTCATGGAGCCCTTGCCTAGCAGGGTTGAGCCACGCCTCATGGGGCCCTTGGGGCTCGGGGTTGGTAATGCGAAGTTCCTCCTACAATGATCTACTTGAATTTACTAGTCAATTACCTTATCATATTCATGTCAAATTCTCAAGTCGTGGACACTCAAGAATTCCCTAAGATGGCGTGTGCTATGTACGAGTAAATCGTAAGTTATCACTTACGAACATCCCCGTACTAACATCACGTGATACACGGAACAATACTCACACTCGATTGTCCAGTGCCAAGATGCAATAGATTAAACATTTAACAAGCTATATCCATGGTGTCAAGAAAGAACATGTACTCATATCTCTGGTCTATAAATCAATAAGAAAATCAAGTCATGAGTGCGCTACTATGAGCCACTATCAAGAATTTGGACATAAAACAATACGTGAACATGAACACATGTTATGTATATAGTGTACAATCATGTTCTAACTATACTAAAATACTAAAGCATGATAAGACATCATTTCAATCGAAGAAAAAATAGCAAAAATAGACGAAAACGGGCAAAAACAGCTTAAATCGGCCTAAAATAGCCCAAATATGTATAATGGCGGTATACCGACGGTATTCCGGCCAAAGACAGAGAGTTTTTGGGATATAAGTTCGGAATTCCATCGGTATACTTCAGTATTCCGTCGGGATTCCGATTATCAGAACAGTAGCTAAAACTTGAAAAATGACAAAACTTGTTTCGGCCATAAAAACCTCGTTTTAAATTAAAATTCGGATTTTTAAAAGTCAAAATCGTATAGAATTGAATTTCCTACAACATGAAAGTGTTAATTTTCACAAATTCAAAGATTTGATAAATGAATACCTCAAAATACTCAAAAATCATATCTAGAAACTCAGATCTATGCAATACCACCGATCAAAACCATAAGTGCATATACTAAACATGTTAGAAATTTAGAGAAGTATATTATAGAACAATAAAACTTTAGTTTCTATGGAAAAACAAAAACAAAGCATAGTCATGTCACTTTTGAGCAAGATGTATTTGTCTAGGTTGTAGCAACCAAGCCTAAGCTTCTACTCCACCACCAAGAGGGATTTTGAAACCACACTCTAGGCCTCAAGGCCAACCTCCCATGCAAAGCCCAAGGGGAGAGAAGAGAAGATGAATGAAGAGAGAGGGAGGAGAGAATGAAAAGAGAGAAGAGAGAGAAAATCAAAGGATATATATAGAAGGGGTGAATTAATCGTGACCATCCGATCGAGATCCGCAACTCATTCTAAGTCGATCTCATCCATCGAAAGAAAACCATATGTCCAAGGGATAATAGAGTGCATCTACACCATTCACGAAAATATCTAAAATACTATTCACAAAAATATCTAAAACACTATTTATCAAAATATCTGAAATCAAAAATATCTAAAAGTGGAAAAATATCCCCGAGCGGTATACCGTCGGTACACACCGGTACACCGTCGGTATGCTGGTCAAGGAAAAAATTTTAAATACTAAAAATTCACCAATACAATAAATCGGTAACGAATGTTACAGGGCCAATTGGCCACTGCAGGCCACTTGGTAGCAGGGGATTCCTTCTCCTACAGTAGTACAGGTCTGCCAAGGCAATGCAGCAGAGATGAAAAGGCACATCATTGTTAGGTAGAGCCAATTTGGCTCCTACAGATAGCAGGACAGAATGGGGGTGAGCAGGTCCTATTGGACCAAGGTATGTTGTGCATTGGCAGGGCTATTGGCCACTACAGGAGAGTGCCCTGCACTGGTGTGCAAGGACCTGGACCAATACAGGCCTTGAGTGCCATGTAGTAGGCAGGATGCAGGGGGATAATAGCCTGCTGCAGAGGTCAGGTAATGAAGGAGAGGCAGCTTTGAGGCTGCAGGGCTAAAGGCCTTTGCAATAGGGGTTCTTGATTACAGGGGATTGAATCCCATTGTTCCATTTGCCTTGCAGGCAGGGCAATGCCCAAGTTCCCTGCAGCAGGGGACTGGACCTTAGCATCAGGGCCTTGCACAGGCTCCA
This sequence comes from Iris pallida, assembly GCA_029216955.1. NCBI lineage: Eukaryota > Viridiplantae > Streptophyta > Magnoliopsida > Asparagales > Iridaceae > Iris > Iris pallida. Next base: position 2,282,556 of record JANAVB010000399.1, on the reverse strand, counting down.
GCAGGGGCAACAGGCTTGGCTTGGCCTTGTATAGCCTGGCTTGACCTAGCTAGGACAGGCCTTGGTATAGGTGACATGTGTTTGGCCTGAGTGACCTGTTTGTGTGTATTGGCATGTGATGGTGTGTGTGTGTATTTGAGTGTGGCAGATAGGAGTCTATGACAGTGTGTTTATGTGAGTAGTGCGACAGTAGCCTAAGGTTTGTACAGTGTACTGTGGCTCCATGTGTGTTGGACATTGAGTAGGTAAAGAAGATTACCTATGAGGTAGGATAGGTTGGCATAAGTGTATGGGTTAGGCTATGTGTGAGATAGGGTTTACCTATGTCAAGTATAGGTAGTGTTGTATATGGGGTTAGGTAAGGATATTAACTAGAGTATAGGTTTACCTATAAACTAGGGTAAGGAGTTTTACCTAGGCAATACCTAGGTATATGTAATGCATTGAATAGGTGATATATTGAGTAGGTAAGTATGTTTACCTATGTCTAAGGGTAGGTAATGGGTAGGGCTGCAAACGAGCCGAGCCGAGCCAAGCTTTTGTAAGTTTGAGCTTGGCTTGACTAGAATTATTCGAGCTCGAGCCCGAGCTCGAGCTTGATAAGTTTTTTATTTTGGAGCTTGAGCTTGGCTCGAGCTTGTTTATATTAAGCTTGAGCTTGGCTTGGTTTGAGCTCGAGCTTGTCTTGATAAGGAAGCTTGATTCAAGCTTGATAATCAAGCTCGATAAGCTTGAAATCAAGCTTGTCGCTCAACATTATTTCAAGCTCATTAAGCTTGATTTCAAGCTTAACGAGCTTGATTTCAAGCTAGTTAAGTTTGAATTCAAGTATATGAAATATTAACAATTTATTTATATTAATTAAAAAAAAGTTCCTTAGTATCATTTGTTAAGGACATAAATATATAATACACACAACCATATTGTTATATATATATATATATATATATATATAAATATAAATATATATATATATATATAATTAGAATTCAATAATTAGAATTCAATAAAAAACAAACGAGCTCCAAAACGAGCTCCAAAACGAGCTTCTAAACGAGCTAGCTCGCAAGCTCATAAATGAGCCAGCTCGCGAGCTCAATCGAGCCGAGTACTTATAAGCTTGAGCTTGGCTCGTTTATTAAACGAGCTCAAAAATAAATCTTGAGCTCAGCTTGTTTACTAAACGAACCGAGCTCAAACGAGCTTTTATCGAGCCGAGCTTCGAGCAGCTCGCGAACGGCTTGGCTCATTTGCAGCCCTAGTAATGGGTAATTACCTAATATATGTTGCATACATGTTAAAGTTAGGTAAGATAGGTTAAGGGTTAACCTATGTAGATATGCATGTTAGTATAGGTTTTACCTAGCATAGGGCAAATACCTATATGTTAGCGTAAAGGTGGTTACCTATTATATGTACTAGGTAATGTAATGCAAGGTAGGTAAAGACTAGATATAGGGTAATTTCCATTAGGCAATACCTATATATTAAAATAGGTAGACTTAACCTAGGTTTGACTCGATTTGACCCAGGTTGACGAGTTTGACCCAAAAAGTCAATATTTAAGTCAAATTGACCTAGTTTGACCACGGATACCTAGTTTTGACCTAGAATTGACTTAGAATGCATATCACACATTAGATATCAATGTTTAACACATCTAAACACAAATTAACATGTATATCTCATATATAGGTCTTTGTGACTCTACTTTGGGCTTCGATTCACATTTACTGCTCACGATCGCAGGCGAGTACATTCTCTGATAGTTTTTATTATTTGATTACTACTATAATTCAAGTATTTAGAAATTTTACTTATGATTCTTGACACAATGGTACACAGATTAGAATTGTCATTGGATCTTCAGTCATAAGATGTTACCTTGATTCATCGCAATGGAATCGGGTACTATTCCTCGTTGGTATTGGATAATATTGGTTAACATTGGATACGTCGGCTAGTAACGTATCATGGTGGGATCCATCATATCAGTCGGGGTAGGGGAAGTACTAGTTAGGTATGTGATCAAGAACTATCGGCAAGTAGTGTAAATCATCGACTACTAGCTAATCATACACTTCATGTATGGTTGAGCTAGCTTTTTTTAGTGTAAATCATTGAATATCCAAAGCCGGTCACATATCTATTTGGTATTTCAAAACATATTGTATTAAAGTTTTCATATTCAGTTCATCGGTTACATTGCCTATCCCTGTTATCGTAGTGCCCCTTCCATTTATTGCTCACACTGATTACATTCTATCAATTATATTGACTGTCTCTTTTTATTACTTTTATTGCATCAGTTTTGTTCTTCATCGTATATAGAATCTTCTTTATCACTGTTTTATAGTTTTGTTCAATTAATTGGAACTGCTATTGGGTTGTACTTTGCTCCAATCCTAATTGGATAATATTTTTAGAGTATTTAGAGGACTGACGACCATGTCCAGGAGATTTCCCTTGGAGCCAGTGCTCGCTGAGGGTGCACCTCTATTAGTATTTTGCTAGTAGCTATGGTTGCTGGATTTGTCTCCAGTTTGGTATATTTGGGGATGTTATATTTATTCAGGACATGTATTATTTTGACTTAGACTTCAAGATTTATTGTGTTGTGACTTCTGCTACAATTCAGTTTTCATCTTCATTATCTCTATCATTATCGTACTTTATCTTCCTTAGGCATGTGATTGAGTTTATATTACAGATGTCATATTATTCCTTCGTGTGGAAATGACAGGCTATATTCCATATATGTTAGATGTTAGATATTATAGTCGACCTATACAGCGTTCTACCGTAGACACTGCGGCATAGGCTGGACGTACACGTGCACTCGTGCCCCTATATAGGGTGCAGGTTGTAGTACCCCGCTCCGCGAAGGCACTAGATAAACAGAGAGATCGAATTTCTGGCTCTGCAACAAAAGACGATTGATCTGGATGAGTGGACAAAGACTTATTTTATGATTCGCTTACGCCTAATAAGAATCTGAGTTTTTGATTGAATGATATTGCTAATAACAAGATGGTAATCATTGAGTATGCTTATAAGAGAATCCTTATGATACATGTATCCTAAAAAGAATTGTTGTATGCTAATAAGAAATGATATGACGCATGTCATGCTAAAGTAAAATGTTGTCATGGTCAATGAATTATTGCCATGCTAAATAAAATGAAAACAGAGTAGGCTTTTACGTCCCTAATTGTATTCTATCAAAGAGTAGACTGCTATGCTCACTGTTATAGAAATATTACTATGCTTAGCTAAAGATTGTCTTGTGCCTGATGGTATACTAAAAGGAATAAATGAATGACGACAATTGTATCGACCGAATGAATGAACAGAAAAGAGTAAAGCAGAGCTATGACTCTGTTGTTTGAATGAATAAAATAAAAAGAGGAGCTATTGGCTTTGTTATACGAAAAGAAGAGAAAAGACAAAATAACTGCTGATTGATAACCTGTGCCTTGAATAGTTTTAGTTAATAGAATAAATAGTTCATGCATTGGTCTAGGATAACTTATGCACAAGGTAATAGTCTCCCGACGGTTCCTGGGGCACTGAGAATCGATTGACCCGGGAGAGATTGTAATAGCATCCCTGAGGTAAATGCTAGACCTCGCGATCAGGGGAGATATTGTGTCTATTAGCGCCGATCTGAACATGAGTCTCAGCGGCTAATCATGGGAACGTACCCATGGACCATCATGTAGATAGGCGTGAATTGATGAAGAGCTGAACCCTGAGCTACAGGCGCTAGTATGTGTGTATATCAGTATATAGCTGACCCAGAGAGTCATAACTGCTAGTATGTGAACGTACTAGTGCAGAGCTGAGCCTTGAGTCACAGCTACCAATAAGATTGCATGAGTCGGTAACTGTTTTGCTAAGAGGTATCAATGCAGAGACGAACAGGAAGAATGTTGGTTATATTATGTTTAAGCTAATCCTTGTCTTGTGCAGGGATGGACCGTTGGCTATGGTAAGAATCACTAAAAAGTGATACATCTGTTGTTAAGTTTTCTGAACATGAGTTGCTTAAAGAATAAATGTGTTACCAAGAATTGTTACGTCCCTTTCAAAGAAAATATCTGATAATCGTGCTTGTAACTAACCCTGAGAATGTCTTGAATAAGAGAAAAGAATACAAATACTTTTTGTCCCTAAGAAATGATTATGGTTCATGAAACACGCTGCGCACATCACAAGAAATGAGTAGTCATCGTGCATGAAATGAATAGTCCCTTGTATGCTTGAAAGAAATGAAATGAACTGTATCTTTTCAAAGATGTTTTCAAAAGATGTAAACTGACTCTGAATATGCATGAAATGAACATAGGTAAAAGTAGTAAGATCACATCACAAGAAATATTTTATCACTAAATGAATTAGTGATCATTTCAGACAAATGTAGCCTTTGTTCACAATTACCAGTATGTTGATATACTGACCCATCATTAGTCTGCACGCAGGTGCAAGACGCATCGAGAAGGATAGTCTGAAGCGATAGCCCGAGCCTCATCCTCAGGAGCCAAAAATCAAAAGAGATGCCAAGAGATGGACATCTGTTACAAAGAGTTGGATTTGTATATAAGGAGATGTAATGTATGGAACGAGATCATTATAATCTGTAATATTTTTGAGAGAATGTAAGCATTGTATCAGAGAGAATTGAGAGCTTGTAATCTGTTCAAATGAAATCAATAAAGAGATTTTTTTTCTGCTACCTTGTGTTCAATTATATTTTGTAATATGCTCGCTGCTACTTTAAATATATGTATCTTGTTTTGCTGTGTATTGTCTATCTTGTCTACTTTGTCATTGTACAGGCCTTGGCCTTGTGCAAGCACAACTTAGGCTTATACGGTATTACGTCCAAGCGAGGATGAATGGTTTTAAAGAGTCTAGCGAGGAAGAAAGGACTCTGCGGGATCGGGGCATGACAGAATGGTATCAGAGCAACACGATCCTCTGGCCAATGGTTGATTCGATTGAATTTGAAGATGTCCTCCTAATCAAAATTTTCTTGCCTACTTGATATCATTGATGAGATGAACGTTCCATACAATAAGTCTGTAAATATTTTATGATGTCGGCATATGTTTTATCGATTTGGTTGATTAAGATTGAGATGTTTTGACATAATCTAGACTAAGATTTTTATGGGTTGATGATGGCGAAGGATGATGACTATCGCTGCTATAGATATCGTAAGTTTCTCCTTAAGTTTCGAGGATAAAACTTCTTCTCGGTGGGTAATTATGTAGTGCCCCACTCCGCGAAGGCCCTAGATAAACAGAGAGATCGGATTGCTGGCTCTGCAACAGAAGACGATTGATCTGGGTGAGTGGACAAAGACTCATTTTATGATTCGCTTACTAAGAATCTGAGTTTTTGATTGAATGCTATTGCTAATAACAAGATGGTAATCATTGAGTATGCTTATAAAAGAATACTTATGATACATGTATGCTAAGAAGAATTGTTGCATCCTAATAAGAAATGATATGATGCCTGTCATGCTAAAGTAGAATGTTGTCGTGATCAATGAACTGTTGCTATGCTAAATAAGATGAAAACAGAGTATGCTTTTACGTCCCTAGTTGTATGCTATCAAAGAGTAGACTGCTATGCTCACTGTTATAAAAATGCTACTATGCTTAGCTAAAGATTTTCTTGTGCCTGATTGTATGCTGAAACGAATGAATGAATGACGATAATTGTATCGATCGAATGAGTGAACGGAAAAGAGAAAAGCAGAGCTATGACTCTGTTGTTTGAATGAATAAAATAAAAAGATGAGTGTAACGCCCCAATCCCAAATACAAGGACTAAGTACGTAAGCATGCCAGCTGTATGCATACGAAGTATATGGAACCCTCGTATGTATACATAAGCTGTGAAATGTAGAAAGCCATAAAACTAATCTCATCCACAAATAAATATATCATAAAATCAACTTATAAATGTTATTCGTACTAAAACACTGTACAGAGACAAATCTACTACAACTAAAAAGAGAGGAATATATAGTAACGATGGAAGAGCGAAGCGAAAGATGATCCAAGAGGTAGCATTGCGAAGGTAGATTGTAAGCTATGGCCTTGGCTAGAGTACCTGCAAAAATCACAAACACACCTGGAGAAATTACCAAGTCCTCAGAGGGACGTAACAAGATACAGAAAGAACATGCCATTATAACTGTAAATGTAAACACTATAAAACCACAACACAACTGGGTCCCTAACCATCTATGTGATATGCACTTTGAGGACAACGTTCTACACAGGGGTTGTAGGATCAGCAGAGTAAATAAAGAATGGCAGTAAGTAGCACTCATCCGAGTCACTATCGGCCAGGGGCAGAAAGTAGCGCTCATACGAGTCACTATCGGCCCACCCATGTGTGTAAAAGTAAATGTAGCCCCTACACTAGTAGCTGTCCTCTCCCCCCCAATGATACTATACGTGTATCGTAACCACGACACACCAACAAGAGTCAATTCCACAACACAGTTTTATACTTAATAACTGTCAAGTCTTCTAACATGCATCTATTGACAGTTATTTCTACGCATGCGCACGAGTGATCAGCCAACACGCAAGTGACCTCTATATGATACTCACAACTCACACATAACTCATGATACAATCATGACAACTTTAATGAGATACACTAAGTTGACGGTAGTCCCTTAACTCTAAGTCCACATGCAAGAAGAAAATAATAAACGAAAAATATAGATACAATAACTGAAATAAAATGCAACTAAATGTAAGCAGTAAATATGGCAAGGTATCTTGCCTGGTGTGTCGCCTGGTTTTGTGTGGTGATCCGCCAGGTCATGAATGTCTGATAGCCATGGTCGTTGCACACAGGGTACGAATTCGCAAGTAAGTAGGAACGAGGGATTAGTCGTGATCAAGGATGAAAAATCGAGAAGAATTTGGAGAAATAGATACTTATAATATTTTAGAAAATAATCATAATACTTGAAAACTTAGCTTTTTATTAGTCAAAATATTTAAAAGTACTTATAAGTAAAGATATCGTTTTAGGTTTAAGCTATAATTTACATAGTAAAATATTTTATATAAATACATGAAAATATGTATGATAATTTGGAAACTGCCTTTCTATTTGATCTAAATATTTTAGGCTAAATACTTGAAACATAAAGAAATCAGTTTTAGTCAAACTATAAATTTAATAGTTTTGAAATAAGTAAAATTGATTTTCTTTAGAATACCATAAAAGATCTTAGTAGTACATTTTTAGGCAAGTCCAATACAGTTTCTTTATTACAAAATAATTTTGGATAAAAATTTATATATAAATATTTTTTTAGGATTTATCTACTTTAGATAGTAAAATATTTAGTATAATTATGGGTACAGTAAACCAACCTACCATAAGCCACAATAAGGGTCATAATAATATTAAATTTTGTTTATTTATTTTTCAAACTACTAAAATATTTAGGAAAGGTTTTCACTAACTCTAACTAGAACAATTTATATTAATAAGAGTAATAATAATAAAAATGAAAATAACCAAAACTTCTTATATTATTACTCTGCTCCTCTCTTGGGACAGAGAAATTTGAGAATCAAGTAAAAAGAAAAGAAAGGGAAGCAGAAGAAAAGGAGAGGGGAAAAATGGAGGTTACCAGCCGGAGAAGGGAAACTCGCCGGCTCGCCGGCGCGCGGATCGGAGGGAAGCTCGCGCGCGGGTTACTTTGGTGGAGGGGCGACGGCGACGAAGTCTCACGCGGTGTCAGCGACCGACCTAGGGCACGCCGACGGCTCCTCGGCGATGTGGATCCGGTCACGCCGTGGATGTGGCATAGACTGCTGGTGGTAGGCATAGGCGCGGAGGACTCGGAAAGGCGGTGCAGCAGTCGGCACGCTGGCGCGGGGGTCGAAAATACCAGGGCGGCGTCGCCGGGATCGAAGCGGCGGTCGGAAAGGTGAGTCGGTGGCTTAATGGGATGGTGGGCGGAGGCACGAGCGGGTGGCGATGCGGGCCGGCCTGCCGGCGTGGAGGGCCGGATGAGGCGCGCTCCTGGCCATCTACGAGAGGAGGCGGAGGTCGGTGGCGATCTGTACGGAGTGCGGGATCGCGCCGGCGCACGGAGGTGTCGGTCGGGGAGCGCATCGCGAACGTGTGGCCGGAGAGGTAAGGTTTATTTCCCTCTTCCTTTCTCTACTATGGGGTGGTGCCGCTGGCAAAAATTGGGGGTTCGACCATTATGGTGGCGGTGGTCAGGTTGGTGTTGATGTTGAAAACATATCGGGTGATGGGGTTTGGCCGAAGATGGCCGTGGCGGTGCTGAATGGTGATTGCCGGAGTATCCGGGCAGGGGTCTGTGGCCGTAGGTATGGCGTTGGGTTGCTGGCATGGTGGTGACGGGTTGCTAACGATGATGATGGGGCTGGCAGTCGGAAGAGTGTAGTCGTGGGCGGAGGTCCGGAATTGTCGGACCCTGGAGAAATAATGTATTTGTAATAGAGAAATTATAGTGGATGAGATGGGGCACGGACACGATGCACGGGTTTGGTGGAGAAATTCTATGGAAAAGAAGCCAAGGGGCTCTCCTCATATAGGAGGTGGAAGCTCCTAGTTGGATAAGGCTTTGGATTGTTTAAACTCCCCCATAGATAATTCACATAATAATTTAAATAACTTTAAATCAAAATATTAATATCTTTCTAAGATTTAAACTAGAAAATTCTTATATTAAATTCAAAATCGTTTGATATTTATTTTAAAACTCAAATTTTGATTTAAATCACATGTACTACATTTATAATACTTTTTCATAAAAATTTAAATAATAATAATTTATTAATTTCGAAAATCACAGTAATAATTTGAATATTTGAAATAAAAATAATTTCAAAATTCAATTTTTACATAAATTTTATTTTCTGTATTTGCATAAAAGCAATATTTGTGAAACATTATATTCGCACAATAAAAGTAAATACCACTATAAAGTAAATAAAAATAAATTAAAATATTTAACTCATATTATTTTGAACCTATATTATAGCTATAAAACGTTTTCAAACAAATATGTACCTCGCACATATTCGCACTCGATGAGAAATTACAAAACGCAAGCTTGCACGCTACGTAAATTACGACAAATGCGAACTCGTATGCGACGTACAATCCGAAGTACAAAATAATTACCAATTTTATTTAAAAAATCATAGTAGAAATTTAGGGGTACAAGGAGCTATTGGCCCTGTTATACGAAAAGAAGAGAAGACAGAATGATTGCTGATTGATAACATGTGCCATGAATAGTTTTAGTTGATAGAATGAATAGTTCATGCATTGGTCTAGGACAACTTGTGCACAAGGAAATAGTCTATCGACGATTCTTGGGGCACTGGGAATCGATCGACCCGGGAGAGATTGTAATAGCATCCCTGAGGTAAATGTTAGACCTCGCGATCATGGGGGATGTTGTGTCTATTAGCGACGAACTGAACCATAAGTTTCAGCGGCTAATCATGGGAACATACCCATGGACCATCATGTAGATAGGCGTGGATTGGTGAAGAGCTGAACCCTGAGCCACAGTTGCTAGTATGTATGTAAATCAGTATATAGCTGACCCGGAGAGTCACAACTACTGGTATGTGGACGTACTAGTACGGAGCTGAGCCTTGAGTCACAGCTGCCAATCAGATTCCATGAGTCGGTAACTGTTTTGCTAAGAGGTATCAATGCAGAGACGAACAGGAAGAATGTTGGTTATATTATGTTTATGCTAATCCTTGTCTTGTGCAGGGATGGACCGTCGGCTATGGTAAGAATCATTGAAAAGTGATATCTTTGTTGCTAAGTTTCCTGAACATGAGTTGCTTAAAGAATAAATGTGTTGCCAAGAATTATTATGTCCCTTTCAAAGAAAACATCTAATAATCGTGCTTGTAACTGACCCTGAGAATGTCTTGAATAAGAGAAAAGAATACAAATACTTTTTGTCCCTGATAAATGATTATGGTTCATGAAACACGCTGCGCACAATTCACAAGAAATGAGTAGTCATCGTGCATAAAATGAATAGTCCCTTGTATGCTTTAAAGAAATGAAATGAACTGTGGCTTTTCAAAAATGCTTTCAAAAGATGTAAACTGACTCTGAATATGCATGAAATGAACATAGGTAAAAGTAGCAAGATCACATCACAAAAAATATTTTATCACTAAATGAATTAGTGATCGTTTCAGACAAATGTAGCCTTTGTTCACAATCACCAGTATGTTGATATACTGACCCATCATCAGTCTGTACGCAGGTGCAAAACATATCGAGAAGGATAGTCCGAAGCGATAGCCCGAGCCTTATCCTCAGGAGCCAGAAATTAGAAGGGATGCCAAGAGATGCATCTGTTGCAAAGAGTTAGATTTGTATATAAGGGAATGTAATGTATAGAACGGGATCATTGTAATCTGTAATGTTTCTGAGAGAATGTAAGCATTGTATCAGGGAGAATTGAGAACTTGTAATATGTTCAAATGAAATCAATAAAGAAATTTGTTTCTACTACCTTGTGTTCAATTATATTCTGCAATATGTCTGCTGCTACTTAAAATATCTGCATCTTATTCCACTGCGTATTGTGTATCTTGTTTATTTTGTCATTGTACAGGTCTTGGCCTTGTGCAAGCACAACTTAGGCTTGCAAGGCATCACGCCCAAGCGAGTACGAACGATTTCACAGAGTCTGAAGCGAAGACGAAAGGACTCTGCGGGATTGAGGCATGACACAGGTTATGACAGCTGTGATCGACACTCGGACGATGAGAGGCGGTCCAAGTGGCGGTCGGTGTTGGAGAAGAGTGCTGATCTGATCGTTAAGGCCAGACCTTGATGATTCTGGCATCATAGCCGATGGTGGTGGTTGGGCGGAGCTGTAGAGGACGACGTACGATGGTGCTCGGTCGAAAGGACAGTTGGATTATTTTAGGATTTTTTTTATCACCTAAAATAGGATCTCTTATTTTATTAATAGGGTTTCCTATTTTAGGAATTCATATGACCTAAAATAGGGTTTCTAAACTATATATATATATTATATATATATATATATATATATATATATATATATATATATATATATATATATATATATATATGTGTGTGTGTGTGTGTGTGTGTATGTGTGTGTGTGTATGAATATACACACACACACACACACACACACACACACACACACACACACATATAGTTGAGGGTGGAGGCAATAAGAAAAGCCCAAAAAGGAAGATTCAGGGTACTTGTCCATAAGAAATCTAAAAGAAAGTACATCCTTTGCTCTTAGGGCTCACTATCCAAGACAACAGAAAGAGAAGATTTGTGTGAGGAGTCGTCGTCTTCATACAGGGAGATCGCTACGAGTAGGGTGAGTGATATCAAATTGTAATCTTGTTCTTTCTACTTGAGTTAGGTACTAAGGGGGTTGAATCTTTGGACAAAGGATTCAACATTGTCAGCCCCTGTTTTTCAAATTTAATTTAATTAGTGTTAATTAGTTGCTAATGGCCTACTTAGCTTTAAAGTAATTAATTGTGATTTTTAGTAATTTTTCTAGAATTTTTAAATAATTTTTAAATAGTTTTTAAGTTAAATTATATCATTTTGTAATTAACTAAATTGTTTTAATAGTAGTTTGTAATTAATTAAAATGTTTCTAGGCCAATTTGCAATTAAGGAATTGTTTATGCAAATTCATTTTTTTTGCATATTTAACCAGCGGAAGAACTTTTGAAATTAGATTTTTTACAATGTTAAGGCGGTTAGGTTCCTTTGTAAAACCTAAAACTACGGGGGTCTAACTACAAAAACACCGTCTCCCACGTTCTCCTCTCACCTCACCCCACGTACTCCCCGACGACCTGGGCTGGCCGACGACCGACCCCGATCTTTTTCTCCTTTTCCGGCCAGACACCGACCTCATTCCCCTACAAATACACCCCCAGACCGAACCCTAACCCTAGAGCACCACCACGACCCCCACGAACACCGCCGCAACGCCGCCGTGCCCGCCCGCCGACCAACCTCGGTGACGATTCCCCTCATCCCTCCATCGATCCTTCGACTTCTTGACACTATTGTGTTCGTCTCAACAACATGAACCATTTGCCCTATTTTCGACTCACCCCGACATACGAACACGGAGTTATAGCTTGCCCTAGTTTCGGACACGTCGGACACGGCACCAATTCGTGTCCTGGTGACACGAGGTTATTACCATCGTGTGGAGAATGTCAAGGCGAACACGCCAAGGCCCTTCGACACGAGTTTTCGTGTCCGTATAGGTCGAACACGAGTGTGGACAAAAAACCCGAGTGTCCAAACCGCTCGGGACACGAAGATGATGACCCCCCCCCCCCTTTTCTTTCAAATTAAATTTTCCAAACCCCCTTCCCTAACAGCAAGCTCGTGCTGGCCAATTGGTCAGCCGAGTGTAGGGCTAGCGATTTTGCCCTGGTGCCCTCTACCCGAGCTGGGTACCCTGCGCCCTCAGGTACCCGCGGGTACCCTCTACCCTAGGAGGGCAAGCCCTACCCTTACCCTCTTTGAATTAGGGTAGGGTAAGGGTTTTATCTTGTTACCCTAGTGCACTTACCCGGGTACCCGCCCTACCCTACCCTGAGTCATTACCCTACCCACTACCCTTAACCCTCTAAAACCCTCGACCCTACCCTTCTCCCAAACCTGATTACCCACACTCCTACTGCCATTGTATTACTACTACATACTTGTATTTTTTTGTAATTAGTTAGTACTTAGGATTAGGAGAACTATATGGTGCTTAATCCGAAGGAGTCAGGTCTAATCCCCTCCTTAGGTATGTAGACAGCTCAGGTTCCACTATATAACTGGGCTCAGCACCTTTAGTAAAAAAATATTCCTCCTGTTATTTCCTATTAAGTTGTTATGATTTTTGAATGTTGTAAAAATCTTAAGTATCAAGGTGTTTACTAGCAAAAAAAAATGATTTTCAAAGTTAAAAAAATTGAAATGGCAAGGATAATACCCTTACCTACCCTACCCTGACCCTCATCTACCCTGTGAGGGTAAAGGGCAAGGATGGATAATGGGTATTGGTTTTTTGGAAGAGGGCTACCCTACCCTACCCTCATGACTCCCTTAGGGTATCAAAAAAATGTCAATACCCTGCCCTGCCCTCTTCCTGCCCTTACCCTGCCCTACCCTACCCATCGCCACCCCTAGCGAGTGGAGCTCAGAAACCCCCCTTTACTGAGACCCGAGTTCGAGCTTTGGCTCTGTTATGTTTTATTTTATTTTCTTTTTCTTTTCTTTTCTTTTGTTATAATTATATATATATATATATATATATATATATATATATATATATATATATATATATATATATATATATATATATATATTATAAAAAAAAAAAAAATATATATATATATATATATATATATATATATATATATATATATATATTATGTATATACGTATATGTATATATTATATATTTATTTCTTTATATATATATATATTTCCTTATATATATATATATATATATATATATATATATATATATATATATATATGTTATATATATATATATATATATATATATATATATATATATATATATATATATATATATATATATATATATATATGTATGTATGTAATAAAAAAAATATATATATATGTATGTATACATAACTATTTAGCCTCTATAATTTATGTAATATTGTACATATGATATACTTTAATATATGTAAATATACTTGTCATATTTATATGACTACTATGTATAATTTTACCTTGTTAAAATATTAATATTTATTATGTACTTTTACCTCCTTGTATTTTTGTGTATTTTAATTACTACGACCATTTAATGTCCTAACCTAGCATGGGTTTCTGGACCTAAATGAGTCTAACTCATTTAAGGTCTGTACAAGTCATATTGGACTTGATTCATGGCCTTGGGTCCTGTATTTGAACTCTGGTTCAAATTATGTACATGGACAAAATACGCAGATAATTAATTATTTAATTTCAGATTGTGTACCATGCTGTTTTTGAATTTCTAAAAATACTTCACTTGCTGTTAAAATTCTAGAAAAATAATATTTAGATACTATGTTAATTTAGCTAATTTAGCATAATTTTTACAGTATTTAATTTACAGTTTTGCCACTGTTTTGACATATGAAACCAGAACTCACTTTCTGTGTACTTATGAAAACTGATTTTTGTAAAATACATGTGCTAGTTAATAAATTCCAGAAAAATTATAATAAATTTCTATAATTAACAAGGATCATTTTGGTACTTTATTTTATGTAAAATTGAGTATCTCAAAAATTGTTAGAACACAATGTACAGTTGATTTATTTATTGAATAATTACGACTTGCAACTTTTTGTGTTATTTTGAGTTATAGCCGTATTGAACCTCACCCCGCACTGGTGTAAAGGCCCTAGAAAGTTAGTTATAGTATTGTGTCATCCCACATTGGTCTCCTATGCTAAAGTCACCATTTGGCTAGGTGTCCAATCAAAAAGTTGTGTTGCACCACTAAGTGTCTTAGTGTTTAACTTAGTATAAAAACTAAGTTATGTATTTATTTCTACAGTGACGAGTTACCAGGCATCTATAGTATTTTATCGCTGCTTTGCTTTGCTAGAGGCAAGTACTTTCTACAAACTTTACATACTGCTATAAACAATAAACTGTGAACCATGTTAAATACTGATCCTTGGGGTAGCAAGTTAAAACTTTGCATGTTGTATTACTTTCAGTCTCTGCCATGTTTAGGACAGCTTTCATATCTCTCACATGTTTAAATAATGGGTTAAGGGAAAACTGTTAGTAGTGTACGCGATCATGACCCCCTTCTCCGTATGTATTTATCGCGCTCGGTAACATTCTATATGTGACCTTGCCGTATGTTCTGATCCCGCATTTGTGTATGGATATACACCGATGCCGTTCGTGCACGTATGTGCATGCCAGAAAACTTGATATGTGCCGCTGTACATCCTATTCACCTATTAACCGATTCACGTACATGCTACGGTTTTAAACTTTTAAATTATATGTTGTCATTTCTAAAAAGAACCAATTAAACCATGATATGCCATGATTCCAGTTTATTACATTCCTGTTCATGCTTCGTATATTTAGTTTGTTAGAATCAGTACTTGCTCCTGTCTTGACAGGATAACGTTGTAGGTATCCTTACTGAGGAGGAGTTGCTCTGTGACCCATATTATGGAGATACTGCCGAGGACCAGGCTTTGTCTTACGAGGATGTACCTGCGGGAAAACTCGTCTAGTTTGTGTAGTTGCTCGGGATATTTAGTGTAGTCATGTTTTAGACTACGTATTTTGTAACTGGACCTGTATCCAGTTTTATATTTCGGACTTGTACTTGGACTCACTATTTCTATGAGGCAACTTTTGTGTTTGGAGCATTTATGACTCTTTATTACTTATAGAACTGTTTGCACATTTAGTCTTATCTTGTTATCTCTAGAACAGCTTACTGCGCTTTATCTCAAGCGCAGGCTGGACATGACTCTGCCCGGCCCAACAATTTGGGTAGCGGGTCGTGACATGTTTTTAGTGGTAGCCCATGCAGGTCCCTGACTAAATTGTTTGGTTACGTTATTGTACCAAGCATGCCTGCAATTAGGAACTTAAGGTAATTAGACAACATTAGGAATGACGCTTAGAACACTTAGAGGAATACTAGGGTTGCAACATAGGAAATACATCACATGCTTGCTATTATAATTAGATTTTCTTGTCTATGATTGTTTACTTTAAAGAGTCCTTATAAGTCCTTTTATTTTATTTTAGATGGTGCTTACTCGTTCATCCCAGTATGTTACACCTGAAAATGGTACACTCCCCATCCAGTCAGCTAACCAGTTGACCGATACACCTCCACCTCCACCCACCATATTCCCCCACTCCACAAATCCACAAACCCAGATACCTCCACCACCTTCCACATCACAGTCCCAGCAGGACCCGATACTCCCACCACCACCTATCACTATACCTGTCCAGGCTTCCGTCACACTCGACGGGAACCAACTGCTCACTCTGATCCAGGGGTTCCTAACAACCCATCAGGAGCAGACTACCCTACTCCGCCAGAGCATGGAGCGTTCTGAGGAACGTACCGTGGTCCCACCACCTGTAGAGCCACGACAGAGAGCAGGGACAATCAAGGACTTCATGGGTCTGAATCCCAAGGAGTTCTTAGGGACTGAGGGCATAGTTGTAGCAGATGACTGGCTAGACTCGGTAGAGAGGAAGCTCCTTGGAGTTAGGATGTCGGATGACCTCCAGGTCGAGGCAGCATGATTTCTGCTGGTAGACTTGGCAGAAGTTTGGTTCTGGAATGAGCCGCTATTCGCGAAAGGGAGGGCCAATTGGGATCAGTTCAAGACCCAGTTCAAGAAGAAATTCTTCTCGACCACCGCTAGGGTAGCCATGGGGCTACGATTCCAGAACATCCAGCAGGGGAACCGTTCTGTTGACGAGTATGCGGCAGAGTTCAGTCGCCTGAGCCGTTTCGCTCCTAGTCTAGTTGCAGACCCTGAGGAGATGACGCATAGGTTTTTCCATGGTCTAGTTCCAGACATTGGCATTCTTATAGTGGCGAACGGTACGACTGACTACTACCAGAGCCTAGAGTTGGCCCGGAGCATTGATGAATGTCTTCTGTCTTGCAAGAGGCCGGCTTCTGTACACCTCGAGGGACCGTCCAAGCGTCCGAATTTCCAGCAAAAAGCACCGACGCCGCACCAGCAGACATACCGTCCTCCCACATCACATCACCCGACCCTGCCAGTTAGAGCCCCGGGACCCCGGCAGCAGCAGAAGGGAACCTTGTGTACATTCTTTAAAAGGGTAGGCCACGACTCTTTCGTTTATAGGAAGAGATTGGGGCAGTGCTTGCTTGTGGGTCTGCCACCCATCAGCTTCGGGATTGCCCAGTATCCAAGTTATCTAGAGGGCCGCTCCCGACTCAGCAGCAGAGGTTTGGACAACATCTGCAGCAGCAGAAGGGACCCCAGGGGAAGACTTATAGTCTAGCTCTTGAGTCGGAGCCGGAGCAGGTTTCGGAGCCAGATTATTTGGCTGACGTCATCACAGGTCATTTTTATTTGCATACTTTTCTTGCTCTATGCTTGTTTGATTCTGGTGCATCTCATAGCTTCCTGTCATTAGAGTTTATGCATAAACACCATTTAGTAGCTACACCTACCGCGGAGATGAGTAGAGTAATGACGGGAGGCGGACCAGTGCCCATTAGAGCTATCTATAGATGCTCTATTACTATAGCCGGGAGAGAGTTCAGGGGACGTTTCTTTGTGATGCCACTCCCCGGTTATGATATCATATTGGGGATGGACTAGCTTAGCTATGCCCATGCAGCTATAGACTGTCATGAGGGTAGTATTCTGTTCAGTCCTCCAGGCACAGCACCATTCAGTGTCAGGAGGACGGGGCTGGAGATCAGCCTAGAGCCGAACTGTTGTGCGACAGTTGGGGACGTAGCACCGCCACACCCTATCATTAGGGAGTTTATGGATGTATTACCAGAGGATCTTCCAGGACTTCCGCCTGACAGAGATGCGGAGTTCACTATAGATTTAGTACCGGGTTCATCACCAGTATCCCGGGCTTGCTATAGAGTGAACCCCAAGGAGGCCGTAGAGGTGAAGGAGCAGATTGATGACCTGTTGAAAAAGGGTTTCATTCGATCTAGTGCTTCTCCATAGGGAGCGCCAGTGCTCTTTGTGCCTAAGAAGGATGGTACAGTTCAGTTGTGTATTGACTACCGGGCGTTGAATGCCATCACCATTAAGAACAAATATCCTCTGCCCATGATAGATAATTTGTTCGACCAGTTGAATGGGGCGAAAGTATTTTCTAGGATAGACTTGAGATCCGGGTACCACCAGGTGAAGGTCAGGGTAGCAGACATCCAGAAGACGGCATTCAATACGAAGTACGGGCAGTACGAGTTTCTGGTGATGCCATTTGGTCTCACAAATGCGCCAGCTGTCTTTATGAATTTGATGAATAAGACATTTCACCAGTATTTGGATAAGTTCGTCGTAGTATTCATCGACGACATCCTGATATATTCGAAGATGCCGGAAGAGCATGCAGAGCACTTGCGGATAGTTTTGGGAATTCTGAGGCAGGAGAGGTTGTTTGCCAAATTGTCGAAGTGCGAGTTCTTTTTAGACCGAGTGGAGTTTCTCGGCCATGTAGTTACTGGAGAGGAAATCTCGATGGATCCCAGGAAGATTGCTGCAGTTGAGACATGGAAGGCTCCGACGTCAGTTTCAGAGATCAGGAGCTTTTTGGGTTTAGCCGGCTATTATAGGAAGTTCGTCCAGGACTTTGCTAGGATAGCTGAACCCATGACGAAACTGACGCGGAAGGACGCAGAGTACATCTGGTCAGAGGACTGCCAGGCAGCGTTTGAGGAGCTAAAGAGGAGGCTGACGACCGCTCCAGTTCTGACATTACCTTCAGGATCTGGAGGTTTCACCATATACAGCGATGCTTCTGGGAAGGGGCTAGGATGTGTCCTACAGCAGCATGGGAAAGTGATTGCTTATGCATCTAGGCAATTTTGGACTCATGAGCGGAACTATCCTACCCATGACCTAGAGTTAGCTGCGGTGATCTTTGCACTCAAGTTATGGAAACATTACTTATACAGAGAGCGTGTGGAAATCTTTACTGACCACAAGAGCTTGAAGTATGTGTTCACGCAGAAAGAGCTGAACATGAGGCAAAGACGATGGTTGGAGTTGATGAAGGACTTCGACATCGATTTACAGTATCATCCCGGAAAGACAAATGTGGTGGCGGATGCGCTGAGCAGGCATCCGATGGCATGGTATCTGATGATAGATCGGCATTTGCGGAAAGATCTGGAGAAGCTCGATATCGAGATAGTTCGGCCAGGATCAGTGATACAGATGATGGCGCTTGACATTCAGTCAGGTTTGATGGAGCAGATCAGGGAGGCACAGTCTACAGATGAGAGCCTTCGCAGACTTCGGGCCCAGGCTTTAGCTGGATTGCTGGATGACTTCACCGTAGCAGAGGATGGATCTTTGAGGCATGGCAGCCGATTGTGCGTGCCGAAGGAAGAGCTGATAGAGGCAGTCTTACAGGAGGTGCACCAATCGAGATATTCTATTCACCCTGGTGCTAACAAGATGTACCGTGACTTGTGGAAACATCTTTGGTGGCACGGGATGAAGAGAGATATATCACGTTTTATTTCGAGATGCCTAGTTTGCCAGCAGGTCAAGGCGGAGCGCCAGAGGCCAGCTGGTCTATTGCAGCCGTTACCCATTCCCGAGTGGAAGTAGGAACACATTACGATGGACTTCGTCTCAGGGCTTCCTCATTCCCAAGGAGGGAAGGATGCCATTTGGGTCATCGTGGACAGGCTGACGAAGTGTGCGCACTTCATACCCTTCAAGGTGGGGCTTTCCACCGAGAAGTTGGCAGAGCTATACATGCAGCAGATAGTTCGCTTGCACGGAGTACCAGTGAGCATCGTGTCGAACAGAGACAGCAGATTCACGTCCCACTACTGGAGGAGCTTGCAGGAGGAGTTGGGCAGTCGGCTCAAGTTCAGTACGACGTACCACCCGTAGACAGATGGACAGTCCGAGAGGACGATACAGACGCTGGAGGACATGCTGAGGACTTGTGTGCTGGACTTTGGCGGATCATGGAAAAGCCATCTGTACTTGGTAGAGTTTTCATACAACAACAGCTACCAAGCCAGTATCGGTATGTCTCCTTTCAAGACACTATATGGACGACGATGCCGTACACCGCTCTTTTGGGATGATTTTGGGGACAGAGTTATGCTTGGGCCAGAGATGATCACGGATGCAGCAGAGAAGGTCGGGATGATCAGAGATAGGCTCAGAGTAGCTCAGGACAGGCAGAAATACTGGGCCGATGCTAGTCGCAGATCGATAGAGTTCACTGACGGAGATATGGTGCTAGTGAAGATATCACCTACTAGAGGGACGATCCGGTTCGGACGAGGAGGGAAGCTGAGCCCCAGATACATCAGGCCGTTCGAGATACTTGGCAGGATCGGAGAGGTAGCTTACAGGGTTGCGCTTCCACCCAACCTAGCAGGAGTTCACGATGTCTTTCACGTATCTCAGCTGAGGAGATATGTTCCGGACCCCAGTCATGTGCTAGATCATTCAGAGTTGGAGATCGGACCGAGCCTTGCAGTTACTGAGCAGCCAGTGGAGATATTAGACAGGAGGGAGAAGAGGCTGAGGAACAAGGTTATACCCTTAGTACGAGTAGCTTGGAGCCGTCACTCTCCGGGTGAATCTACTTGGGAGAGGGAGTCGGACATGAGGGAGAGATACCCTTACTTGTTCGATCCAACCGCTGCGAGGGAACCACCCGTTCCCGCTTGATACCTTAGAGGTTAGTTTCGATCGTAGCCTTAGTCATTGTTGCATTGTTTGCTATGTTAGAAATTGTAGGATCTTCAATCCTTGTGAATTTCGAGGACAAATTTTTTCAAGGAGGAAAGACTTGTCAGCCCCTATTTTTCAAATTTAATTTAATTAGTGTTAATTAGTTGCTAATGGCCTATTTAGCTTTAAAGTAATTAATTATGATTTTTAGGAATTTTTCTAGAATTTTTAAATAATTTTTAAATAGTTTTTAAGTTAAATTATATCATTTTGTAATTAACTAAATTGTTTTAATAGTAGTTTGTAATTAATTAAAATGTTTCTAGGCCAGTTTGCAATTAAGGAATTGTTTATGCAAATTCATTTTTTGCATATTTAACCAGCGGGAGAACTTTTGCAAATTAGATTTTTTACAATGTTAAGGCGGTTAGGTTCCTTTGCAAACCCTAAAACTACGGGGGTCTAACTACAAAAACAGCGTCTCCCACGTTCTCCTCTCACCTCACCCCACGTACTCCCCGACGACCCGGGCTGGCCGACGATCGACCCCGATCTTTTCCCCCTTTCCCGGCCAGACACCGACCTCCTTCCCCTACAAATACACCCCCAGACCGAACCCTAACCCTAGAGCACCACCACGAACACCGCCGCAACGCCGCCGTGCCCGCCCGCCGACCAACCTCGGTGAGGATTCCCCTCATCCCTCCATCGATCCTTCGACTTCTTGACACTATTGTGTTCGTCTCAACAACATGAACCATTTGCCCTATTTTCGACTCACCCCGACACACGAACACGGAGTTATAGCTTGCCCTAGTTTCGGACACGTCGGACACGGCACCAATTCGTGTCCTGGTGACACAAGGTTATTACCATCGTGTGGAGAATGTCAAGGCGAACACGCCAAGGCCCTTCGACACGAGTTTTCGTGTCCGTATAGGTCGAACACGAGTATGGACACAAAACCCGAGTGTCCAAACCGCTCGGGACACGAAGATGATGACCCCCCCCCCCCCTTTCTTTCAAATTAAATTTTCCAAACCCCTTCCCTAACAGCAAGCTTGTGCTGGCCTATT
Organism: Iris pallida; assembly: GCA_029216955.1. Taxonomy (NCBI): domain Eukaryota; kingdom Viridiplantae; phylum Streptophyta; class Magnoliopsida; order Asparagales; family Iridaceae; genus Iris; species Iris pallida. The sequence goes on along the minus strand of JANAVB010000399.1, from coordinate 2,260,949 downwards.
GGTTAGCCGAGTGGAGCTCAGAAACCCCCCTTTACTGAGACCTGAGTTCAAGCTTTGGCTCTGTTATGTTTTATTTTATTTTATTTTTATTTTCTTTTCTTTTCTTTTGTTATAATTATATATATATATATATATATATATATATTTATATTTATATTTATATATATATTATGTATATACGTATATGTATATATTATATATTTATTTCTTTATATATATATTTCCTTATATATACATATATATGTATGTATACATAACTATTTAGCCTCTATAATTTACGTAATATTGTACATATGATATACTTTAATATATGTAAATATACTTATCATATTTATATGACTACTATGTATAATTTTACCTTGTTAAAATATTAATATTTATTATGTACTTTTACCTCTTTGTATTTTTGTGTATTTTAATTACTACGACCATTTAATGTCCTAACCTAGCATGGGTTTCTGGACCTAAATGAGTCTAACTCATTCAAGGTCTGTACAAGTCATATTGGACTTGATTCATGGCCTTGGGTCCTGTATTTGAACTCTGGTTCAAATTATGTACATGGACAAAATACGCAGATAATTAATTATTTAATTTCAGATTGTGTACCATGCTGTTTTTGAATTTCTAAAAATACTTTACTTGCTGTTAAAATTCTGGAAAAATAATATTTAGATACTATATTAATTTAGCTAATTTAGAATAATTTTTACAGTATTTAATTTACAGTTTTGCCACTGTTTTGACATATGAAACCAGAACTCACTTTCTGTGTACTTATGAAAACTGATTTTTGTAAAATACATGTGCTAGTTAATAAATTCCAAAAAAATTATAATAAATTTCTATAATTAACAAGGATCATTTTGGTACTTTATTTTATGTAAAATTGAGCATTTTGTTTATCTCAAAAATTGTTGGAACACAATATACAGTTGATTTATTTATTGAATAATTACGACTTGCAACTTTTTGAGTTATTTTGAGTTATAGCCGTATTGAACCTCACCCCGCACTGGTGTAAAGGCCCAAAAAAGTTAGTTATAGTATTGTATCATCCCACATTGGTCTCCTATGCTAAAGTCACCATTTGGCTAGGTGTCCAATCATAAAGTTGTGTTGCACCACTAAGTGTCTTAGTGTTTAACTTAGTATAAAAACTAAGTTATATATTTATTTCTACAGTGACGAGTTACCAGGCATCTATAGCATTTTATTGCTGCTTTGCTTTGCTAGAGGCAAGTACTTTCTACAAACTTTACATACTGCTATAAACAATAAACTATGATTTACCAACCATGTTAAATGCTGATCCTTGGGGTAGCAAGTTAAAACTTTGCATGTTGTATTACTTTCAGTCTCTGCCATATTTAGGACAGCTTTCATATCTCTCACATGTTTAAATAATGGATTGAGGGGAAACTGTTAGTAGTGTACGTGATCATGACCCCCTTCTCCGTATGTATTTACCGCGCTCGGTAACATTCTATATGTGACCTTGCCGTATGTTCTGATCCCGCGTTTGTGTATGGATATATACCGATGCCGTTCGTGCACGTATGTGCGTGCCAGAAAACTTGATATGTGCCGCTGTACATCCTATTCACCTATTGACCGATTCACGTACATGCTACGGTTTTAAACTTTTAAACTATATGTTGTCATTTCTAAAAAGAACCAATTAAACCATGATATGCCATGATTCCAGTTTATTACATTCATGTTCATGCTTCGTATATTTAGTTTGCTAGAATCAGTACTTGCTCCCGTCCTGACAGGATAACGTTGTAGGTATCCTTACTGATGAGGAGTTGCTCTGTGACCCATATTATGGAGATACTGCCGAGGACCAGGCTTTCTCTTACGAGGATGTACCTGCGGAGAAACTCGTCTAGTTTGTGTAGTTGCTCGGGATATTTAGTGTAGTCATGTATTAGACTACGTATTTTGTAACTGGACCTGTATCCAGTTTTATATTTCGGACTTGTACTTGGACTCACTATTTATATGAGGCGACTTTTGTGTTTGGAGCATTTATGACTCTTTATTACTTATAGAACTGTTTGCACATTTAGTCTTATTTTGTTATCTCTAGAACAGCTTACAACGCTTTATCTCAAGCGCAGGCTGGACATGACTCGGCCCGGCCCAACAATTTGGGTAGCGGGTCGTGACAAACATTGTTTATTCAATCTTATAATTTTACTTGAGATTATAAAGATTGGAATTTGTCTAAGTGACATAGTCACCAAACATATACTGTGCTTTATCTGTCATGGTGCATGCGTTAGATGGGTGGTTGGTTATCTCAAGTGGGTTGGCCTAGTTTCCGCTACAGTCAATTTTAGACACATGGTATCGGAGCACAGTATCGATGCTTCTGATCCCAATAACTGGAAGCGAACAGAGCGATGTCGATGCGTCTGATCCCAACTTAAGTCTTCCCTTCCCTTAGGAAGCAACCAGATCGGACTCCTACGACGATTCAACAAACTTCTTACACAGGACCTCCTCGTTCAACAAGCTACTTTTGACTGCCTCCATCATAACAACTCCATCCGATGCAGAGTTGCTCACCGACACCACCAATGTCTTCTAGTTCTCTGGCAGAGAACTCAAAAGCAACATGGCTTGAAGCTCATCGTCAATCACCATCTTCATCGCAGATAGCTGATTGATGATACCATGAACCTCGTTCAGATGCTATGCTACCGAGGCACCCTTCGTGTACTTCGAGTTGACGAGTTGGCGAATAAGAAATGGCTTGTTGCTAGTCATCTTCCGTTCATACAGCGAATGTAGCTTCTCCCAAAGTGATTTTGTCGAACTCTCCATGGACACGTGGTGAAACGCCGAATCGTCCAACCATTATCGGATGAATCCAACAGCATTTCGATCCAATAGCTTCCAATCATCAGCAGTTTTGTCTGATGGATTTGTGTTGTCACCCTCCAATGGACCATGAAAATCTTTGTACTAGAATAGATCCTCTATTCTTGGCTTCCAAATCGCCAAGTTTTCCCCTATGAGGATGATCATACATGTATTCATCTGCTCCGTAGACATGGTTGCAGCTTCCTTTTCGAGAACGTGAGCTCTAATACCAGATGTTGGTATCAAACCAAAACGAACCTCTCTGATACCATATATTGGGATCAGAGCGTCGATTCCATGCTCTGTTACCACGTGTATGAAATTGACCACAGCGGAAACTAGGCCAACCCACCTAAGATAACCTATCATCCGTCAAACGTAACCACCAAGACAAACAAAACACGGTATATGTTCAGTGACTACGTCACCTGGCCAAATCTTTATAACCTCAAGTAAAATTATAAGATTGAATAAACAATGTTGAATCCTTTGACCAAAGATTCAACTCCCTCACCAAACTCAAGTAGAAAGAAGAAGATTACAACTTAAAATCACTCACTCTAACCGTAGTGATCTCCCTGTACGAAGTCGACAACTCCCATCACAGATCTTCTCTTCATGTTTCTTAGATGGCGAGCCCTAAGAGTAAAGTACGAACTTTCTGTGGACAAGCATCCTGAATCTCCCTTTTGAACTTTTTCTATTGCCTACACACACACACACACTATATATATATATATATATATATATATATATATATATATATATATATATATATATAGAGAGAGAGAGAGAGAGAGAGAGTTGAGAAACCCTATTTTAGGTAATAGAAAAAATAGTCCAGCATTAATCATGGACATCCAAATATAATCTAATCAAATATTTGATTCAGATTTGGGGCCCAGAAATATGTTGTTATCAAATCCAAACTTGACCCAACAAAGTAATGCAACATGGTTAGGTTGGAAATATGTGGTCCAAAAAAATTAATTTTTTGATTCCATGTTTGAATCAAACAAGTATATGAATCTTAATTTGTTTAGTTTTTCATAAATATTTTTTCATTAATTTCATTATGCTATTATTATATAAATTTAGTTGGTGTCATTGAGGGTATTACCTTCCAAAAAAATATTAATAATTAATAATTAATGCACCCAACAAAGATGTTCAAGCCTCTGAAACTTGAACCAAACAGCAACTAAAGACACATATTAATACATTGATAAATGTGTTTTTTATATGAGTAATTCCACAAACACATTTGACAATGCACTTTGTTTATTGATAAATGTAAAATGTTCATTGATAAATATATTTGTAGGAATACCCATATACAATGAATATTTATCAATATGATAACAAGTGTCGACACATGATAACATAACCAGCTACTTTTTATACTATTTCAAAATCATGAGCAAATGAGAAGCAAAGCAAAAAATATATCTCAAAGAAGCTAAAGCAATATAGGCCCCATCTCGAAATCAATTTGATATTTTGTCCGGTCTCAAAACCGAATAAAAGTAAAGCAATATTGGTCCCATATGTACCCGGTTTAAATGTCTCACAATCGAGGGGACTATTGAGCACCTGTTATATCACATGGTTTCCCAAAGGCTTCTACCCCGAAGAATGACCATCAAGGGGGAAAAAAGATTCTGTAGTACCCAAAAGGGCCATGAGTGAGTTCCAAAACACAATCCACCAAAAAATAACTGAACACAAAAAACAATAACAATTCAATTTTATATAGGGTCGACATTATGTTTACAGCTAGTCAATTCCGTTATGGAGCTTTCTCGTGGCCCGCCCATAATTCTTATTGCAGAAAGCTTGGATGATGATAATGAAGAACTAAAACGATGGGGGGAAATTAACTTCACAAATTCCCTGTAGAAATATTATGTATTTTCCTGTCTTACAAGGATTCTGTCTCATAATAGCAAGATGCCATGGAAAAAGAAAAGTAATAAATAAAGACCTGGTAATATATCCCAAGAAGAGAGCATAAAGGCAGAATCTTTGTTTGGCAAAGGAGAGTACATAACCATAGACAAGAACATCACAGAGCCACTTTCAAGTAAAAGGTGAATTCTCATCACAACAAAACAAACCAATTCTCTCCGCCCAAACCACATCTCCCTTAACATTCTCCAAATTTTTTTGACATCTCAAGTCTCAAGGAATATGATAAGAGGACAAATTACTTAAATGCAATTCACTTAGGTAACCTTCCGCTTCAGCTCGTTTGGCTTCTGGTAGAAGAACTGGCCTTCTCCGAGTGAAGAGAGGGAGGACTTCTCCTCAGGGGACTGAAGAGTGACTGCACCGACTGATAGCTGCTGGAAGGAAGATGGACTTAGTGGGTCGGACGAGGAGCACATCAACGGGTTGTTGAGTCCAGCCGCAGAAATTTGCTCAGAGGCAATCTTGCATGCCTTGAGTAACAAAGAGTCGATGTATTTGTGGTAGGCTTCCATTCGGATCTGGACATGCTTCTGGACCTGATAGATGAGCAAGAGAGCAAGTATTGAAAAGAATAAGATGCATGAAAGAGTATTGAATAGACAATGATGCAGAACTTTAGTATTAACATCATGAATAACAAAATTAAAGCATAGACGGATTAGTAAACAATCATTCAGCATACAGAGGTCACCAAGAATTGTCCATTCAAAGATAGCAAGTCAATTGCATTTGGATGCAGACTTAAATTTGTGCTACTAGCTGAATCTTTGAAAATAAAATTCGGGCACCAGGGAGTTCATTTTTGGATGGATACCCAAAATCTTTAATCATGGACTTGGCAAATTCTACTATACATAATTTCGATTATCAATTTTTTTTCTCTGTCATGGTATTTCCTTATTTAACCCCCATACAGTCTAAGTAAATAGATAACAAGAAAATCTTAATAGACTTTATAAACAGTAGAAAGAATGAAAAGATGATATATTATGAGTTTTTCCAAGGGAACATCCAAGTGGAGACCATAAGCCCCACTCTACCTTTTATTAGAAAGGTGTGATTCACATCAAGGTTCAAACTATGAGAAAGAATATCAAGGAGAAGGAAAGTTTCAAGTGGCTTTTGAAGCCTTTTGCTTGCTTCTCTATAGGCTAGACTAGAAAAAAAGATTCAGATAGGCACACGATCTAGGTTGTCAAATCGCAAATCGTACCGTGTATCGATTTGTCAGCATATCATATCGTGTATCGATATGTTTGCTAATCGTATTGTGTACCGATTTGTTTGCGAATTGTATCGTGTACCGATTTGTTTGCGTTTGCGAATCATACAATATAGTAACCCTAGGAGTTTGGTCTATACTTCTAAATATATATAGGAACATTATTTATATAACCCTTCCATAATTTTTTATTTGTTACTTATGAACATGTATATGTAGTTTCATAATCCAGATTCTTAACTCTTAAGTATATATTACATTGCAATGTCTCAAGTTAAAAAATTAGTACAACTTATTAACTTATATGTATCGTATGGATCAACGGATACCTAAGGTAATGGCCGTATATTGTATCGTATCGCAAATATGTATTCTCTATCGTAAGATACTAACCACATAGGACACTATATGGTCTAGGAATACGGCCATTTTAGACATTTTAGGATATGGTACCATATGGATACAATTATATATTCACATGAAAACATATTTATATACCATTTTTTTTACATTAGATTTTACTAATATCTATACTTACACATACCCTTGGTAGTATGTACTAAATAGTAACTAGGTTTCAGCAAGTTCTAGAAAGGATTTCATGCAATGAAATTTCACATTTTCCCTGTTTGGCACAATCACGACCATGGGCATAACTTTGAACCATGTTGTGTCTCTTTGGAGCCAAGACATGGGCGATCATATTCAACATGAATGTCAAGGAAGTGTCCTGTCGAATACAGACACAGTCCTCCAAAGGAGGTATCATACAACATGGTTCATAACTTCATAGTTCCATCTTGAACACAATGTTCCTTACAAGACAAACCAAATCGGCTAATGAAACTAAATTCCAAGTTAAATGTGGATACATTTAATATTTATATCATGCTTGATGCAATTTCCCACTAGTTGTCTACCACAATGTTGGGGAATATCTTCCTTGCGTACCAGATAATCACTCTCTGCAACAGATGACGCTCACTTCAATTTAATATCATATGATGGCTCTCAAAGCTCTAATGCTTCTAGAAGTATCTGATCCACTAAAAGACTCAAAAGGCATGCGACCATGCCAGATCCAGTGGTGTGATTCTCAGTCCTGTAAGCCAGGTAGAGAGCTGAATATGTTCTCGCCCATTCTATAATTCTTGGTAAACATTGCCTATTATTCTACTTATATTTTTGGTGAGTTTATCGTTGTTTACCCACATCCTCCATTTGTTTTGGACTGTAATTTTCCTTTATATCATTCATCTTTATCTCATTCACCTGAAGAATGCAATCCAGATTCCAGAGCAAGGCACAATGCACAACTGAGGCAGCTAGGTTATGCATTTCTCTCACCGTCTCTTTTAACGACAACAACAAACAAGATAGAGCAAGAGGAAGAGAACTGGAGCTGATCCACTTCTACGTGTAAAAAGAAAACACATTCTCTTGAGCCCTAAAATAACTCATAAAAAACTCCGCATTACTCAAAATATCAAAGAAATCTACAAAAGCCTCCAGAAACCACAATTCCTACATCAATAGAAACTCACCCTAAGTGATGCACATTTGTCCAATAATCCAGACGTCGCGGAACGTTCCTTTACGACAAAAAATAAACAAAGCACAATTGTCCAAAAATAATAGCACAATCAAGGACACAAACGATATAACGTGGTTTGACCAAAATCAGTCTACATCCATGGGACAAAAGGAGAATACTTTATTGAATAAAAGAGAACACCTTACAAAAATTCCTAGAAATGTAACGTACGCACAAACTTTCTTTATGACATCTCTAACGCACAAACTCTTCTTTATAACAAACTCTTCTTTACGAGCGCACAATCACAAGCAAAGCCACCTTACACATTTAAGAGCCTCAAGCTCACCTAAATTAGGGTTAGAAATAAGCTTAAATAGGCCGTCCTACTATTATTAAATATTAGAGCAAATCCTAATCTTCGAAACTCATCCAAACTTGGACTCAAATAAGATTTTCCTTATTTGGACAAGAGCCATATTATAAAAATCTCCATCTTGACTTGTTCAACTAGCCACCTTCCGACCATTGTTGTGATTGCATCCTTGCTCCCCAGGACTTTAGTTTTTCTTTTATATCTCCTTTCCCACTAAAACAGTTTTTTGTCAATAACTATGAAACTGTCATAACTCTCCAACCGAAGCTACAAACATTCCTCGTACCTGAGTACCTGAATAGAAGTCAATGCGGACTTGAACTTATCCATAAAAATTACTTTCTTTAGCATATTCGTCGAATTCACCTTAGTATCGATCTTTATAAGATTGATCTCATTATTGCACCACTCCCTTATCTTGTGACTCCCTTATCTTGTGATATCGTATGTCGATCTGTTTCCTCCGAGTATGGTATACCAAATTCTTCGCGAGATGAATCACATTTTTGCACCAGTCCCTTATCTTGTGATATCGTACGTCGATCTGTTTCCTCCAAGTATGGTATACCAAATTCTTCACGAGATGAATTACATTTTGTTTGTCACAAAACAAAAGAACCACCTACTCAAATATGAGATTATCAAGTAAGCCTTTTAACTACAAGGCCTCCTTCAAAGTCTATATTGTTGCTATGCATTCTGACTCCATAGTTCATAGCGCTACGATATTCTGAAAGGTCGACTTCCAATTAACTGGAGAACTTGCAAGTTTGTATACATAGCTCATAGTTGATCTCTTGTTTCTGAATATCCACTTGCAGCCAATGGTCCTTTTTCTGTTGATAGCTCAAACAAGTTTCATGTACCGTTCTTCTGAAGTGACCCTATCTCCGTGATTGTTCTACATGGTTACTCCTTGGTAGCTTTTTACAAAGCTATTCAGTTTTGTAACTGTCATATTAATAGAAAGTTACTATTAGTGCCCTATTAATAGGAAGTTACTACTGGTAAGTCATAAGTGCCTTATTGAATGGAGAGTTACTTCTTGGTCTTCCGTCCACGTTGTTAATTGGCAGTTACCTCTGATTAGGGGATTGCTGTAACTACCACTTTTTCAAAAGAGGGGTATTTTGACTTTTCCTATTTCATGTTATTATTTTGAATTCAAAGTATATTTTTAATGATAGATTAATAATACAAAACTAGAATTTATATTTTTGGATTAATTAATTAAAATAGTGCATATGTGATATTTTTGAATATAACTAGTGGTTAGCCTTTAGTTAGAATAGTGGTTAGTGATCCTAGAGGACCTAAACCAACTTGACATGACCACCCAACTAGATGATTAGGACTAGCCTAATTGATCTTTGGTTAGCCTCTAGCTAGACTAGCATTATTAATTAGAAAGTTTGACTAAAAACATAATTAGGAAGAAAGGCTTATTTCCTAAACTTGTCATGACTAAAGAGAAGGGTGTAGTGGACCTTTCCCCTTGCCCAAAACCCTAACTCTAACCCTAACCCCCTATGGCAGTCCACTTTCCTTATAAAGCATAACTTCATCTTCTTCCTACTCATTTCATTCCAAACCCTAACCCTAATTAGAAGCTTTTTCCCCAATTGTTCCTACCACCAAATTTTTTCCAAATTCCCTCAAATTAGTCTCACTCTTCCCCTTGGAGAGGAGAAGGCTCTTTTGGCTAGCTTGGAATGATTGGAGCATTTGGAGCTTGAAGGGATTCTAGATCTAAGGAATTTTTGCATTGAAAATCTATCTCCCAATTGGTATGAGCATTCTAACCCTCTAATTTCCATTAAAATAGTATAGATACATCAATTAGGGACCCCCATGCATTAGGGTTACCATTAAAGAGAATTTTAGGCTCTCCTCTTCCTATTTGAGGGATTTTCCCCTTTGCTTTTGGCTCAAGTTGGGAGAAATCCGAGAATAGAGATTTTAGGGTTTGTAAATTTGTTTCATTTGGTCATGATAGTGATTTAGAACGTGTGGGTGAGCTTGGGGTCAAGTTTGAATCCATTTGGAGTGCGTATCATGGACGTGTCTGATACGCACGCCAAATGTTTGACAAAATGACCAAAAGAGCATCCAATGTTCTAATTTCATATTTGAAACTTGTTTAGGGTTTGCATTGCTATGGGTTATAAAAATTATGATTATCTAGTAAATTAGAGTGGCAGTTGTCAAAGAATAGATAGGAAGGGAGTTACATGTTCTGTCTTTTACCCATTACACATTATATGCACTGATCAGTCCACATTCATACTGTTCAGTCCAAATCTTGCTCTGTTCAGTCCATTTCATATTCTGTCCTGCCTCCCTCAATGTTCAGTTGCTTAAGTTCAGTCACCCTTTTAGTTTCATTCCATGTTTCTTAGATGTGTTCAGTCTTCCAAAGTTACTTGTATCAGTCTTGGACCTTTAAAATTCAGTCCATTCTATAGCTAATGATCAGTCCCCTGTGTGTCACTGTCACACTTTGATTTCAGTTCACATGGTGGGAGGGAATTAATCACAGGTTCAGACCCTACCACTGAGATCAGTCCACTGATACTTCTCGAGTATCAGCCCCCTTTCTAATCTGTTCTGTCCCACTTCATATTTCGTTCAGTCATATCATTTTAGTTCAATCCTTATTAATTCCTTTGATTCACTCTCTGATTCAGTCTTTACCTACATTAATGTATCACCTCCCATTGATGTTAGTATCAGTCGTAGGTAAAGAGGAAGGGCTCGGGTTAGTTGTAGGTATCAGTTTAGCCCCTTGATATGAAGAATCTGTCCTGCATTTCCTATGTGCCAGTCCATTTGGTTCAGTTCAGTCCTTGTACTCCTTTGTGCTCAGTCCCTTGGAAGAAATCAATATTTCACTTGGTTCTTCCCTGTAGCAGTAATGAGGAGGGCTCGAGTATGCAGCATGTAAGTTTAGTTCAGTCCCTTTCATTTTGTTGTTCAGATATCTCATTAGTTTCAGTCCAGGTCATATTCATTCCTTACACTGAACATACTGAACAGTCCATCTCCTTTATATTCAGTCCATTTCTTCATAATCTTGTTAGCCTATTTGTTATCTGTCAGATAATTAGGAGAGGACCATAGGTGCCTAACTGTTAACTGTCTTTAGAGAGAGGGAAATAGTGTGTACATGAGTGTTAGGGACACATGGGAAGAAGTGAATGTCAGTGAGTGAGGGAGAGGACTCCATATGTTGACTGACATGTGTGACTGTGGCACAGGGAAATGCCCAGGCAGGAGGGGGGGTTTCCTGCACAGCAGGACAGTGCTAATGCATGAGCCCTGCATAGGCAGCATGTGGGAACCATTAGAGAGGCAGTAGAGCAGTAGCAGATGTAGCTGCTACATTTGCCAAGGGCATTTCCCTATAAGCATGAGTGTGGGTTTTGAAGAGGCAGTAACAGAAGCAAGGGTATGTATCAGAGTGAGTGAGTGCACTAGCATGTGTGTCCTTGTGAGTGATTGTTGTGTGTAAGAGTGTGAGTGTATCACAATTATGTGTGAGAATGTATAGGTAATTGAGATTGGGAAAAACCTATGTGCATGGATGTACACTAGTGTATCAGGAAATAGGGTATGCTAGACATGACTAGGGATGGTACCAATAAGGCTAGATAGATAGGGTATGGAGTAGTTGATAAGGATGGGAGGGTGTGAAATAGATAGGTAATTCATGAAGGATAGGCATCTTACTAGAATGTGCAAATATTGATTCTTAAGATATGTGACTAATAGGTAAGAGAATGTGCATAGATGGATAGTATATGCATGTAGATAGAAAGCCTAAAGCATATGGGTAGGTTATATACATGTGGACTAATTAGGGGAAAAGTTGGTAAAGGGAAATAGGGTACTAAGGTATCATGTCACATTATGAGTATATAGGTGATGGTAAATAGGAGTAGGGTAAATGGGATGAGCTAAGGTAAAGTGTGGAGTTCTGGTTAAGGTAAAGTAGTTAGGGATACCAATATTATATATCATAGTACAGGTATGGATAATAGGTAATACCCTAGGTTTTGTTATAGATATAATTGTGGGTAGGCTATATGGTGACTTGGTGTGCTATGGTACTAAGGTAATTAACATACATGTAAAGTATAAGGGTATTCCTGTATATATGTACATATGTAATATGTATAGGATTGGGGTAATATGGTAACTCAATCTAGATTTGACTAACTTTGACCTAGATTGACTAGCTTTGACCTAGTTTGACTCCATGATCTAGAAAGGACCTAGAAACATGTAATAAATGCATTTAAATACACTGTTTACTCTAAAACACCAAATAACTTTGTATATCTCATATATATGTCCTTGTGACTCCACTTCGGACGTCGATCAATATTTACTGCTCAAGACCGCAGACGAGTACATTCTCTGATAGTTTTCATTTATCTGATAATTATTATGATTCAGCTTCTAATATAGTATGACCTGATTCTCTGTCATGACACGGATTGGTATTTTTGGATTCATTCACTTGCGACACATGTATTATAATTGTCTGGTCCCTACTTCTGGAATCACTCACTGGAACCACCTACTGGAAACACCTACGGCACCACTTACTTTCTGGCCGGACTTGTACTTGATTTATGTGTCGGAATATGGATTCACTTGTACTAGTCGGGGCGAAAAAATACTCGAGTAGACATGTAAATATTCCAGTGTTGTAAAAATCCCTCTAGGCGGCCGACTAGTCCCCGACTAGTCGCTAGTCGGCCGCCGCCGACTCGACTAGGGGCTAGTCCCCGACTAGTCACTTGTCGGCCACCGTCGACTCGATTAGGGGCTGGTCCATCCAAAAATTGGCTAAATTGGTACTAGTCTGGGCTGCCGTCGACTTCATCAAGGCAGTCGCCGTCGACTCTTTACTTTGTTGCTGCCTTTTTTCTATTTTTGAAAAAAAATGACTAGCCTACTCTTTTTTTATTTTTATTTTTTCTTTGTTATCTCTTTGCTACTGTTGTTGTGGCTCTTTTTTTTAATTTTTGCTTGTTATTTTTTTTTGCTTTTGCTTGCTACTGCGGCTGTAACTCTCCGTGCAAAATAGTAAGTTGTTAACATATTATTTAAAGATTTATCGAAATAGAAATTTGTGCAAAATAATGAATAAGAAAATGCACTGCAATAACTAAAAGTTCAACAATTAACATATTATTTTTAAAAATATTTTTATAACATATTACATATATATATATATTCATTAAAAATTCTAAACCGACTAGTCCCCGACTAGTCCTCGAGTAGTCCGATTAATCCGTAGTCCCCACAAACCGACTAGCGGCCGACTAGCGATTTTTACAACCTTGAAATATTCCCAATCATATTGGAACCACCCCTACTGGTCTAATCTGGAAAGATAGTCGTTGCACGCTTGCCAAGCGTGCGATGTGCCGTATTTACCCTCTAGCCGTTTACATGTCGAAAGAGGTATTTTAAAACACTGGTTTACTGTCTTCTATTGGATTCACATTTGACTCACATTATATTGGCTGGACTCACATCACTTGTTCTGACCTAGTTATCTTTATTTACAGTCTTCATTACCATGTACTTCTGATTCACCATATTTACTCCCCTTGTACTTTAGTTAGCTGTTGTTCTATTTCATTTCCTTACTTATTCCATTCTGTTCATCAAGTATTACTTGCTATAACTATTTTATAGTCTTCGTCATTTATTTGGAACTGCTAGAGGAGATGTGCTCGTTCCATCCTGACTGGATATAATTTTCAGATGATTGCTCAGAGAGTTTGTGTCCCACATACTACGGATCCGAGGAGGGGATAGCTACCATGGGTCCGGATTCTCGGGAGTGATTACCGAGAGACTTAGTTCTAGTTTAGGCTTGTGTTAGATTCACTATTAGAACTCTTGGCTTGTAAAGATAATGGAAATTTCGTTATTGTATTTGAGACTTGAATTCTGATATTATAGTTGGATGTTGTTGATGTTTTCGACTTTGTAGTTTATTAGACTTCTTGACATCTTATCGTGCTTTAGATTGTGATTGAGTATTCAATGTTATCTTTATACGTGTCCTCCATTCGAAGTTGAGATCTATGACAGGTACATTATATTATTGTGTGAGATAGATAGTTAGTGATCTAGACAGCGTTCTACCGCCGATGCTGCGGCGTAGGCTGGGTACTATCACGCACTCGTGCCCCTATACCGGGTGCGGGTCGTGACAATTGCTCCCCTATATAATAGGTGCTCCAGCACTTTGTGCTCACACAAGAGATCAGAAGATTAGAGAAAGAGTTTCCTCATCGTCGAGTAGCACATCAGCGTTTCTTTACAAAGGGAAGTAACAAAAGAGCATCCTAGTAGTCCTTTCGAAGTAGCTGCTTTCTGAGAGCAAATCAATAGAAACGGTCGAATCTCGCTTTGATCAACGATGATTTACATCACCCCAAGAGACGGATCAGCTAACTTTGTTGGTTTTGTTTCCAGCAGTTTATCCTGTTACTGTTTTCATTAATTTCTATTGCCTCTAGCGGATTATTCCGCTTGCCAATTTCTATAGCAAATTCATCTGCTTTTGAGCGGCTTACGTTGCTGTCAGATTCTATAAGTCCATCTTGTTGTCTAGAACCAATTTATTGGTTAAGTCTTTACAGATATGTACAAGATTTCCAGGAAAAAAAAAAACTACAACAATAGTTGTTAGTGATTCCTTCTCCACCCTCTATCTCCCCATGCATCCAAACAAACAACAGAAGGGACCTAAATCCACCCAATCCTCTTAAAGTATCCAAATACATCCCTCTTACGTATGCCCAGAAAGAAATGATTCTATCTCATGCCATTATGGCAATGTGTCATGTCATAGCAGGCTCATATATATATATATATATATATATATATAAAGGATGAAGAGCTCTGCTAGGATTTCCCCTATGGCGGCTACCACGCCTTCCCCCCCCCCCCCCCCCGCCCTGGGGGGGGGGGGGGGGGGGGGGTACGACGGCCTGGAGGGAAGGGGGGGGGGCTGGGCCTGACGGGACCCCCCCCCCAGGCGGGGGGGGGGGGGGGTCGGGAGCGGGAGCGGCACACACCCCAGCGAGGGGGGGTCAGGCGCAGAAGGAGGGCCCCCCACGGGCGGGCTGGGGTTGGGCGCGGGGCCGGGCACCGGTGTTGGGTCTCCCTCTGGGGGGGGGGGAAGGACGCAGGCGGTGGTCGGACCGACCCAGGAGGGGGAGGGTCGGGGGCTACGGCCCAGGTTTTCGAGTTTGGTTCGGGATCTTCGCCGGAGGTGGACGGGACTGGAGATGTAGGCTGGCAGACGGTGGTGAGACGACGGGCTGGAGGGCGACGAGGGACCCAGACCCAAGTCTTGGGTCAGACGGGATCTGAGAATTTTGGGAATCGTCCATCGATAGGCACAGTTGATCCCCGTCGCCGAGGGGGAGGTACGGTGCGCACTGTACCAGGATGGCGGCCAAAGGCGACGGCGGCAGAGAAGGCTAAGGGCATTGTTGTTGATGCCGGTAGGCAAGGTCCGGGATCCGCGAGCCCTCCAACCAAGACTCACATTGAGGAGCAGAGGCCTCGGTCATGGAAGGAGGTATGCACGCCAGAGGAGAAGAAAAGCCCGTTGTCGATGGAATTTGTTACACCGATGACGGTTGGAGGAGGGCTCCGGGCGTATTTCCCTGCAGAGAAAATAACGGAGGTTACAGACTTTTGGAAGAACACATTGGTGTTGTATGTGTTAGGTAACAAGCCGTTCTTTGGCCAAATCCGGAGATATGCGGAGAGAGTCTGGAGACCCAAAGGCAGCATGGAATTCTTCTCCCGGGAGAATAGGTTTTACTATGTTAAATTTGGGCTAGAGGAGGATGTGACCAGAATTTTGCAGGGAGAGCCCTGGTCATTTGATGGGAGGCTCATCATATTGAAGGAGTGGACGCCGGAGCTGAGATGTGAGAAGGAGGTGCTGAATGCTATTCCCATCTGGATCCGATTTCCAGAGTTCCCGGTGAAGTATTGGAGCATCCCGCTCCTCATGAGACTCGCCAGCCTCGTGGGGAGAACGATCAAGGCGGACGAGGCTATTGCTTTCCGCACCAGACTGATGTATGCCAGGGTCTTTGTGGAGATCAAGGCGGGCTCGGAACTACCGAGTATGCTGGAATATCAGGTACCGTCAGGGGAGATTCTGATACAGTCGGTGGAATATGACTGGGTTCCACCCATGTGTTCCTACTGTGAGTGCTTTGGACACGCTACTGGTGCTTGCAAGTATAAGGGGAAGGAGGCCGTCAGGCCATCGACGACTCAACCGGAGACATCCGGGATGGAGACGGCTCCCAACCACTTACCTGGGGAGATGTCACCAGACGGACATATGGAGGAGGACACGGTGATGGAGGTTGACATGAGGCTGGAGACGGGATCACCGCAGAGACAGGAGAGTACGCAGGGTGCGTTGGTCACTTTCAGGCCACAGAGGAACATGATGACCAGGGGTATGAGCGCGGCTGACAGTAGTTAGAAGGTGATAGAAGCTCCCCCGGCGATCATGGTATACAGCAGCAGGAAAAGACATGCTCCGGCTACGCGGGAGGATATCCCCCAGGCGAGGGATCTGGATGACCAGACTGAGGCCAATCCTGACAGGGCTCTTACCCTCAGCAGGATTCAGGCACATCTTGCTCCCTCCATGGTGGATGCAGACATTGATCAGGCGGATGAGACACTTCCCTCGAGTGTTGATCCAGACGAGTTTCAGGGGGACCCCTCTTCTATTAATTAATGTCGGTCCTAGCATGGAACATTAGGGGGGTGTTCCATTGGACGTTGGAGAGATTGGTGGAGTTCTGAGGAGAGAGGCGTGTGACATAGCTATTTTGTTGGAGACGAAGATCAGAGGGGCCGCGATGCTCTCGCGTCGGACTCCGGCAAACTGGGACCACATTCACAACTTAGATATTTGCGATATGGCAAGGATCTGGGTTAGGTGGAACCGAGATAGCTGGGAGGGGGTACAAATCCAGAAATCGGATCAACTCATTGGCATTTCTTTTGAGAACAAAGGTGGGTTCCGCTTCATCCTGGGTGCTGTATATGGGCACAATGATCGGAGACTCCGGGAGTCCTTGTGGGAGGACATAGTGCACCTGGGTCATATGGCGGACAGCATGCATCTTCCTCTGCTTATCATGGGGGACTTCAATGCTATGTTGTTTCGCCAGGAGAAGGTGGGAGGTCGCCCGGTTCCGGATTCGATCTTATATGACTTCCAGAGATGTCTGCTTATGTCGGAGATGAGGGGGCTGGAGAGAGCTAGCCATATCTGGACCTGGCACAACAAGGCTACTCATAATCGGATTGCATGTCAGTTGGATCGGACCTTGGGTAATAATGAATGGTTCCGGTGCTTCCCTAATTCGGTGGCGAAAGGACTTGCGGCTGGAACTAGCGACCACTCTCCTATCCGAGTTGGCCTCTGTGAGAGACCTACTATGCGGTCGAGGCCGTTTCGGTATAACAATAGCTGGTACCTGTCGGCTGGATATGAGGAGGTGGTTACGGGGGAGATGCAGCATTTCCGGGAAGGCACGGCTCAGTTCCGCATGGTGCATAAACTCAAGCAGATCAAGAGAGCGCTCAGGGGGTGGTTGAAGATGAGACCGCGGTCTTCTCTGGCGGAAAAAGAAGTCGAGCTTCGGGACACTCAGGTGGCTCTCCAAGCTGACATTCTGAACGGGGAGTTGACGGCTAGGGAGAAGACCATGATTGAGGAGGTCAGCCTTATGAGATTGCAGGAGGAGATTAGTGCGACACAGAGGGCAAAATGTACCTGGCTCAAAGATGGAGACCGATGCACCAAATTCTTCTATGATGTGATCCGCACCCGTCAGCACCGGAACAGCATCCCCAGACTTCTGAATGGCGAGGGACGTCTGGTAGGGGACCCGGTGGAGATTCAGGAGGAGGCTGTCAGATTTTATTCTGACTTATACCAGCAGACGGATTACACTAGTACGTTTCCAGCCCTTGTCACGAAGAGGCTGGTGACGCACCATGGAAATAATCTGCTATTGGCCCCTGTGAGATTGGAGGAGGTGGAAGACATTGTGATGAAGGCTAATCCAAACAAAGCACCTGGGCCTGATGGCTTCTCATCAGGGTTCTTTAAGCGACATTGGGTATGCTTAAGTTCCCTGTTCTGGAGGCGGTTCAGGAGTTCTTCGCGAAGGGCAGGCTTCTGAAGGAGATGAACCACACTTTCTAGACGCTGGTTCCTAAGAAGGAGGGCGCGACCTCACTCGCAGACTTTAGATCCATTGTTTGCTGTAACTTTCTTTATAAGATTATTACTCATCTTATGTGCAGGCGTATGGAGGGGATTATGCAGGGGTTGGTGTCCCAGAATCAGGCAGCTTTCATCAAGGACCGATCGATAGCGGAGCACAGCCTACTTGCACATGAGATGGTGCGAGAGTTCAGCAAACCTGGAGGGATGAAGGCCTGTGTGAAGCTAGACCTACGGAAAGCCTATGATACGGTCAACCGGGACTTCTTGTGTCACTTGATGCTCGCCATGGGGTTCGACGAGAGGTGGGTTGCGAGGGTGAGGGAGTGCATTTGCTCCCCTACTTTCTCAGTCCTCATCTAGGACACGCTACATGGCTACTTCAGGAGCAACAGGGGGTTGAGGCAAGGTGACCCCCTCTCACCGTACCTGTTTACTTTGGTGATGGAGTATTTCACATGCATGATTGACCCGGCGGTGCATAGCAAAAGGATCATCCCCCTTTTCCGATTGGTTAGACCGGTGGTTTCACATCTGATTTATGCTGACGACTTATTGGTGCTCCTTCAGCCTTCCATGCGGGGCATGAGAGCGCTCTCTGACATTATGGAAGAGTTCAGGAGGCTTTCTGGACTTCAGTTAAATAGGAAGAAAAGCAGAGTCTACTTCAGTTCCCGATGCACGCTTAAGGAGGAGAGAGCCTTCGCTCTGGGAATGGAAAAAGGCGAGCTCCCAGTGAAATACTTGGGGGTCTCACTGACGGTCAACTACGCCAGAGCAGAATTGTCACAGCTTGGTGGATTTTGCTCAGAGGAGAGTGGAAGGTTGGCAGGCTGCGGGTCTATCATTTGGCGGACGGATTGAGTTGGTAAGGTCGGTTATTGCTGGCATCACGATGTTCTGGCTACAGTCTATCCAGATCCCGATGGCCACTATTCGGAAAGTAGAGTCCGTCTTTACCGACTTCATCTGGAGGGGAGGGATGCATGCGATATCTTGGGACCAGCTATGTCGTCCTCGGGAGGAAGGTGGAGTGGGGCTGAGGCCTCTACATGCGGTCAGGAAGGCAGCTGGTGTAAAGATGGCCTGGAGATTCATCAAGGGGGGGTCGCTTTGGGCGGAGTGGATGGCGAACAGATACCTAAGGCGGACAAACTTCTGGGCCTGCAGGATAGACAATAATTTCTCGGTCACGTTTAAGGCCATTCTGAGGTGTCGGCCGATGCTTAAGACCGCTATCTGCAGGAACATGAAAGATGGGACGACCACTGATCTCTGGCTTGATCCTTGGTTGGGTTCCAGATCCTTGCTGGAGATATTGGGAGGACAGCTGGACAGAGAGGCCAGCAGGGGGCTCACATGCAGTCGGATCATTAGAGATGGGATATGGAGGTCCGAAGGATATCCTTATACAGCTCAGCTAGCCGGGAAGATTCGTCTTATTACTATTGACGATAGCCAGCATGAGGACTCCTGGAGCTGGGCCGGCCCAGGTTCGAGGGGAGGGCCAGGGCTATTCTGCTTTCGTAGCTGCTATGACCTGGTACGGACTCACCACGACCGGACTGAGGAGGTGGACTTCATTTGGGGTAAGGAAATTGCCCGTAAAATGCAACTGTGTGCATACAGACTTTTGCGGGGCAGATTGATGACGAGAGATAGACTCCTCAGGTTTGGGATGCAGATCCCATAAGCCAAATGTGTGCTATGTAGTGGGGAGGACGAATCTATGGGACATCTCTTCTTTCAATGCCCGACGACGTGGCACATTTGGACTGAGCAGTGCGTGCAGCTGAGAGGGGGAGTTGGTATGGATAGAGACATCAGGAGCATTCTTAGCTGGATCCGAGATCACAGAGGCAGGGATCCGAGGTGGGCCAGAAGAGCCAGAGTTCGTCTCGCATCTTCCGTTTGGCACATCTGGAAGAAGCGGAACAGACGTATTTTCGAAGGCCTGACTACCCCTCCTATTGGAATTCTACATAATATAGAATTCGATGTATCAGTAATGGCCCCATAACACTAGATTTTGGGGCATGAGGAGTTGTGATATTAGTGTATTGTAATACCTTTACCGCTGTGTGCGAGGAATAAAATTTACCCTTATTCCAAAATATATATATATATATTTTTTTTTTGGAATAAGGGTGAATTTATTCCTCGCATATAGCGGAAAAGGTATTACAGTACATAATATCACAACTTTCCAAGCCCCAAATTATAGAATTATGGGGCCATTACTGATACATCGAATTCTATGTTATGTAGAATTCCAATAGGGGGTGTAGTCAAGCCCTCGAAAATCCGTTTGTTCCGCTCCTTCCAGATGTGTCAAGCCCCAAATATATATATATATATATATATATATATATATATATATATATATATATATATGGAAAAGGTAAATTTGTAGATCAAAACTAAAATGTACAAATGTGACTACTCCGACTCATCCTCACACTCCCCTAAAAGCAAAGAACATATCCCGACTCCTACTCCTGACTCACTACATAAGGAGGTATTTATTAACTCCTTTAGTGATCCGGGGACTTGCCTTCCTACGAAAAAGGAGAAAAAGGAGGATCTAGGGACTTGCCTTCGGGCAAAAAAGGAGAAAAAGAAGCTTTCCTGCTCAAATTTTCGAGCTTGTGTTTGCTTCTTTATCGTTTAGTATCTCTCTAATTGATTTTGGTGATTGCTCTTATGGTCTTCTCTTGTCGCTTGTGATAGGATTGTTGCTTGTGGGTTGGATAGTAATTCTTAGTCATGTGACTTCCATTATAAAGTAGATTTCCATTCTTCCGGCGAAGGTAGAGACATTTGGCTGAACCACATAATTTTTTTGGTGATTTTGCTTGCATTTGTCTTTATTTCTTCTCTTGTTGCTTGTGGTAGGATTGTTGCTTGTGGTAGGAAGTAAGGGTTGGATAGTTATTCTTAGTCATGTGACTTCCATAATAAAGTAGATCTTCCACTCTTCCGGCAAAGGTTGAGACATTTGGCCGAACCACAAATTTATTTGTGTTTTTGTTTGTTTTTGTCTTTCTTTCTTGACATCGCCTTGTGCTATTCTAGTTGGAATTTGTCACTCATCTTGAAGTTTAGTCAATTGGGCAATTATTAGGTTTCAGGCAAGCCCTATCATCCAAAAATCTATCATTAGAACCAACACAAACAATAATTCAAGGACAATAAGGACAAGTCAAAAGACACCTAGAGTTTCATCTATACATTTCCTCACCCTTCCCTGCAGATAACAATTCTCTAATGGTTCAAATTTACCACTATTGTTGACAATTGTTAATTCTAGTGAAAATGATCCTTAGTTCTTGGTGTTTCCAACTGAGGAAATCATGCCAATCATAGACATAGTCTCAATATTTGCAATATTCATCTTTCTCTTAACCAACACATTTACTCGAATAGCAACAATACAAGTTTTAGACAATATCATACAAGAAGTAAAATGAACATCATATTGGAGACAATCCACCAACTTTTTTAACCAAAAGAAGAATATACACACCATAAAACATATGACAACTAACAAAACATACTCCACAACTTTCTCAAAGCATTTGGAACTCCACAAAACCCCTCTGAAACCAGAGAAGACCTCCCTTTACCTCTTTATAAGTTAGAGAGGGCAGGGTGTGAATCCGAGCAAGATGAGGCAAAAGTTAGGTGAGTTCTTAACCATTACCATTGATTAAGCCCCTTTTCTATACTTTCGTTATTATTAAAAACCATTGACATATCGAAGTGGAACCATTTTTTTTTTGGAATAAGGGTAAAATTTTATTCCACGAACATCACAGTAAAAGTATTACAGTACACTTTCTCCCATCTCTCCTACTCCGGTTAAGGGGCCATTACAGATACATCGAATTCTAAATTATGCAGAATTTTCACAGGAGGGGTTATCAGTCCCTCGAAGTTACGTCTATTACGTTCTCGCCAAACGTGCCAGACCGACGCTGCAAGGCGGACTCTGGTTGTCTTGGCCTAACCTTGTTCCATTCCTCGACGTTCCCTGATCCAGACGATGATCCCCCGGATATCTCTATCATTGCCTCCTCCGCCCAGCGACCTCCCACACTGCTCAGTCCAAATATGCCAAGCCACAGGACACTCAAAGAAGAGGTGTCCCATGGAATCGTTCTCCATACCACACAGGACACATTTCGGGTCAGAGATCTGCACCCCAAATCTGAGAAGCCTGTCCTTCGTCAGCAAACGGTCTAATAACAGTTTGTAGAAACAAAGTTGCATTTTTCGTGCAATCTCCTTTCCCCAAATGAAGTCAAAGTCCGCAATCCTGTCGTAAGAAGTCCGTACCAGGTTGTAACAGCTTTTGAAGCGGAAAGCTCCTGAACCTCCATCAGCATCCGGCGGGTCCTATCTCCAGGAATCAGCGGACTGGTGAGGATCAATAGTAACCTGGCGGATCTCCTCTCCTAACTGTGCTGTGTACTGGTAGTCATCTGGCCTCCAAGTCCCATCTCTGAGGATAAGCTCGCATTTCAGCCCTCTTCCCGCCTCTCTATCCATATGCTCACCTAAGGACTCCAGCCGGGATCTATTGCCCATCCAAGGATCAAGCCAAAGATCAATGGTCGCCCCATCCTTCATGATCCGACAGATAGCAGTCTGGAGTACCGATCTGCATCAGAGGATCGCCTTGAAAGGGACCGAAAAGTTGTTATCTATCTCACAACCCCAGAAATTCCTCCGCCTCAGATATCTATTAGCCATCCACTCTGCCCAGAGAGAGCCGCCCTTGATGAACTGCCACGCTATCTTCAATCCATAGGCCTCCCGAACCGAAATCAGTGGTCTCAGCCCCACCCCTCCTTCCTCTCGAGGCCGGCACAGTTGCTCCCAGGAGATCGCATGCATTCCTCCTCGCCAGATAAAATTGGCACAAATGCTCTCCACCTTCTGGATAGTGGCCACCGGAATCTTAATCGACTGCAACCAGAACATAACAAATGCCAGATATGACAGACCACACCAGCTCTATACGACCTCCAAAGGAGAGCCCAGCCGCCTGCCAGCCTTCCACCCTCCTCTGTGCAAACTCCACGAGACTATGGCAATCCATCTCCCGAGCGTAGTTTACAGTCAGCGGTACCCCCAGGTATTTAACCGGGAGATCGCCTTTCTCCACTCCCAGAGCCAGGGCCTTTTCCTCCTTGAGGGAACATCGAGCACTGAAATAGACCCTGCTCTTCTCCCTATTCAGCTGAAGTCCAGACATCCGACCAAACTCCTCCATAATCTCTGACACCGCACGCATCCCTCTCATAGATGGTTGTAAGAGCACCAATAGGTCATCAGCATATATCAAGTGAAACACCACTAGCTGGACTAGCCTGAAAAGAGGGACAATCTTCCTGCTATGTACCGCCAGATCCATCAAGCAAGTGAAGTACTCCATCACAAGAGTAAACAGGTACGGGAAGAGAGGATCTCCCTGCTGAAGGCCCTTGTTGCTCCTGAAGAATCCGTATGGAGTACCCTGGATGAGTACCGAAAAAGTGGGGGAGCAGATGCACTCCCTCACCCTCGCTACCTACACCTCGTCAAAACCCATAGCCAGCATAAAGTGACAGAGGAAGTCTCTGTTGACCATGCCATAAGCTTTCCTCAGATCAAACATAAGTGACAGAGGAAGTGGAACCATATATATATATAGCAGGACCTGCTGCGGACTGCTCCGCAAGATGCGGCCCCGGCTTAGTAGGAACGCGAGTTGTTGGATGTTGTGTGGGCAGCGCGCGAAATGCATGTGGCTTAAAGACGGCGATCATCCGAATTTTTTTATGACATCATCCGGACGAGATGGCATCGAAACTATCAACAAAATCATTGACATGCACGGGAGAGAGGCTTCCACTGCTCGGGATATTCAGGAGGTTGCGCTTGGCTACTACAAACAACTATACAACTAGACTGACTATCTGATCAAGTTTCCGAAGCTCATTTGTAAAAGGATGGTCACGCAAAGAGGAAACCAACTTCTCATCGAGCCAAACTCCCTTGAGGAAGTAGAAGCGGTGATCAAGCACGCTAACCCTAACAAAGCTCCGGGTCCAGACGGCTTCAATAGTAAGTCTTTTAAAGTCCATTGGGATGAGCTAAATTTTGCTCTTTTATCTATGGTCCAGGACTTCTTCGACAATGGCATATTATTATGGAGTTGAATCGTACCTTCCTTACTCTGATTCCTAAGGAGGCTCGGAGGGTGGGACTTCTTTATCAAATTTTCGGCCTATCGCCTGCTACAACTACTTGTACAAGATAATTGCTTATGTTATGTATTGTCGTATGGAGGTGATTATGTAGGAACTTATTTCACAAAATCAAGCTGCCTTCATCAAAGGCATATTGATAGCTGAAAATAGCCTATTATCGCATGAGATGGTCAGAAATTTCAACAAAGTTGGTGGTAGCTAGGCGTGCATGAAGTTAGACCATCGAAAAGCATATGATATGGTGAATTGGAAGTTTGTTTGTCACAACATATTGTCTATGGGATTTGATCCCAAATGGGTGGGTATGATTCGTGAATGCATCACGTCTCCTTGCTTCTCTGTTCTTATAAAGGGACAACCTCGTGGTTACTTTTCTAGCAATCGGGACTTGCGTCAGGGAGACCCACTTTTCCTATACTTGTTCACGCTGGTGATGGAATAGTTTACCTGTCTGATAGATTTGGCGGTCCAAAGGAAATATATTACTCAATTATACAAGGATGTCGACCGCACAGTGTCACATCTTATATATGGAGACGACATATTAGTTTTCTTAGTTCCGTCTAATAGGGGCTAAATACCATGGCTCAGATCATGGAGGAGTTCGATCGGCTCTCGGGATTGCAAATGAATAGAGATAAAAGCATGGTGTAGTTTAGCGCTTATTGTCTGAACCAGGATGAGCTGAAAGACATCTTACAAATTGAGAAATGTACTCTCCCCGTGAAGTATTTGGGGTTACCGCTGTCAGTTACCTATGCTCATGCTCAGGAGTGCCAAAGTCTATTGGAGTATATTCAGAGACGTATTGAAGGTTGGCAAGCACAATGCTTATTTGGAGGAAAAAATTGAACTTGTTCGTTTTGTTATCTCAGTTATATCATCTTTCTGGCTACAAACTACTGTTCTTCGAGCAACTACTATTTGTAAAGTGGAGAAAATATGCGCTGAGTTTATCTGGCGTGGGGGTATTCACACCATTGCATGGAGAGACTTATGCATACCTAAAAATAAAGGGGGAGTGGGCTTACGTTCCAACTTCACTCTTCGCGAGATAGCGGGCATGAAGATGACCTGGAATTTCATCAAAGGGCAATCTTTTTGGACAGTATGGATGCAAAATCGCTACTTTAAACAGTCCAATTTCTGGGTGCATCGGTTGAACAATAATTATTCGGTAGCTTACAAATTCACACTTCGGTTTAGACATAAAGTACAGCCATATATTTCTCGTGCCATTAGTGATGGGCAATCCATACATTTGTGGCTCGATCCCTGGGTTAATCATCACGGCATCCTTGAAAGAATAGGATGGCACTCTTTCAATATGGTGCGGAGAGAGGAAACTGTCAGTAGCATTGTTCATAATGGAGCCTGGAGGTTGGGCGACCAGTATGTTGGACGGCATTTTGTTGCAGAGATAACATAGATTCCTATTGTGCAGGGCAGCGGTTTTGACGATTGGTTTTTGGACAGCTCACCGAAGGGTAGCTTCCGCGCACAAACTGTGTACAACCAGATTTGTAACCCACATCCGCCAACCACTCATGTGGAGTATGTGTGGGTGAAGGGTTTGGCTAACAAGATGAAATTAAACACGTATAAAGCTACTAAAGGAAGGATGCTCACCATGGAGAGGCTTGCTGGATTGGGGATAAGCGCACAGGGGCAAGGTTGTCTTATGCCAGAAAGAGGCAGAAATATTTATCCATCTATTTTTTCATTGCGAAATTACATGGTCTATTTCGTCCAGACAATGTAGTGTTCTGAATCTTTCTCCTACAGCAACAAAGGATTTTTTGGAGCAGATAGACAACATATCCAATTGTCGAAGTAGAGGAGGGACGTGTTTTCGATCAACATGCATCAGGTTGTCAGCTAGTGTCTGGCACATTTGGCGAGAGCGAAACAAACGCATCTTCGAATGACCGTTTACAACTCCAGCGGGCATCTTGCATAACATAGACTGATGTAAATTATATGATATGATTGGTGTACTAGATTGTTTCTTTTAAACATGAATAAAATTACTATTTACTATATATATATATATATATATATATATATATATATATATATTTTTTTTTTTTGGAACCAGGTAAATTGTTTCTGGAATCGCTCCCACTGGGATTCGAACTCCTGACCACTCGGGTCGCATGCATCTCTCTTAACCACTAGGCTAGAGGTCATTTGCATATATATATATATATATATATATATATATATATATATATGAAAAAGGTAATTTTATTAATATATGCAAAGATACATCATGTACACCATTGTTAAATCATGACATTAACATTAAACTCTATATTATGCAGGATACCCAGCGAGGAGGTATTCAATCCTTCAAAAATAAATACGTTGTGTGTGTGTGTGTGTGTGTATAGCTGAGGAGAAAGCAAATGCCCCATTCCGTACATCCCAGATAAGTCACAGATTAATGTAGCTGGCAAGATTCGAACCCTCGACTTCTCACAGAAGAGGGCTTCGACTTATCAACTGCCCAAACCCATTTCCCTATACGGACACTCATAATAATCCAGAACTCAACCTAACTGGAAATATAACATTTATCCAAAACTTGGATCAACTGAACTGAAGAAAGAACTCAAACTACAGCCCGTTGCCATTACTTTGCTCCATATGAATCCCCTCTAGTCTAAACAATTGTCTAAAGATCGACTCGAAGTCAATTTTCCAAGGCCAATGCCATAATCTGTTTTTGGAAAGTCCAAGCTGATAATTGTCCACAAATCAATCATTATACAGTGAAGTAGATGTACAGCTATGGACAGTACTTAACAGCCTTACCTCTTCTCGCTCCTCATTGGCTGCTAAGATACCACTTTAGTTGTATTAGTAAAACTCATCGTGATCAAAGCTACGATGATACCTGAAGAAAAAGTGAGGCCTTATCGTCGAAAAACACACACACAGCCGCCTTTAATAATGAACAATATGTGGGTTTCAAGTGATCTCTGGTCAGCCTGGCTACATGAGTTTTCTTAGTGCACTCCCAATGGTAGACTACGGTAGACTGCACACAGTACATCTGGTTGAGTTCACTCTACTAACTCGCCAGGTCCAGCCATGGCATTCTTGGCTTCCTTGTTCAGATGTGACTTTATGTAGACTCTATTGTTTGGTTTTCTTATATGATGACCCTATGATTTTGTTGTATTCATCGGAACTGTAGGACAATAGGAAGCGAAACTGTAGGACCATAGGAAGCAACCAAGGTATGGAGCTGATAGATATGATAAGAAGTTGCGTTCTTTTGTATTGTTCGTTGGTAAAGAAGTATAGTGTCCAACAAATAGAGCAAGTGCTTGCTCGTCTTTACAAGCACCTAAATCTAGGTGGACTAGAAAGCCACAAAGTCTTTCGAACACTAAAAGTTTTTTAGTGGAAGTGCATTCTATGATAATTATAGGAAATTCTAGACTAGACAGTTCTCCACATGGTACTTATTATGTGGCAGCTCATTTCCCTTATGTACTTCTATGGGAGCCATCTTTGCTTTATTTCTAGTATTTCACCAATCTTTGGTCTGAGATACCCAGAAACTTTAGGTCAAATCCATTTTTTAAGATCATTTCTTTCAGGGTAATCCGACCCTCTTTCCAATGCATTTGGGGCTTTCTGTACGCCACATTGCTTTCAAGATTATCCGATGCTTACACTTATCCAGATGATTATGTTGGATGTATTATGCCGGATATAATGCTCTTATAGAAAATTAATTTAAGATCTGCTACACAGCACGATAGATCTCTAATAATACACACTATATGAAAAAATCCACGAACCTCAAATTAATTTTTACAGAAGTGTAGTAGTCAAAACTTTGATCTTACTGAGAACCTTCATGAATACAATCTTCAGAAAAATCCAAATATATTTGAATAGAAGGGTAACAAGTAACAACACAGTTCTAGCATTATAAAACCAAATTGGCATAGAACTATGAGAAAGGCTTAGGTCGCCCAAGAATAGGAGGAAAGCAAGTCACCAATATTACATCCGATAGGCACCTGCATATTTGGTTTGGACGTGGTGTGACATATGGCTTTTGGTATTACAGTTTGGCCGAGGCAGCGATCCAGGATATGGGCAACAGCAATCCTCCTATTCTTAGGAGGCATAATCCTACTTCTAAAACTATCTCATGAAAGAGTGACAGTTTGCACTGTTGACTAACAAAAAACAAAAGTAATAAAGAATGAAAAGAGTATGACTTACCTCCACTTGCTCATGCAGTCTTCGTTGCACTTCCATCTGTGCTCTCAGTGCCTCTTTGACCTCTTGACCCCTACACGTACATCCACATTTCGGGATATGTAAAAACTGTTCATTCCAACATCTGTACTAATTTAGTATCTTAAAATAATTATGCAGAAGTGCAATCTTACTCATTTGCATCAGGAGTAGGTACTCTCGGTGATAAAGCACCGCTACTTGGTGTTTCCAACAGGTAGGGAGCTGAAAGATTGACACCCAAAACAAAACAGGAAGTTACATTGAAGGTTTATCATGCAAGAGAAAGTGAGCAATTATATCAATCTGAAGGCTAAAATATTAGGATTTCTCCATACTATACTAAGATATCAAAATAGATACGTCTCAAAGCTTCATACTGCTTGTGATGTGTGGATAAGTCATTAAAGGTATAGGAAACCAGAAAATAAGCAATACACTGAAACTACTCGAACCATTTTTGTTCTATAGGATATAGCTGGTAGCATAGTATGGTCCAGATTATCTCAAATCATTAATTGAGTGGTCCTTGGAGAAATGTCCCTCCAAATGTTTAAGACGATAGCTAAGAAGTTTCAAGCCAAAGATTGAATTTTGAAAGCTTTTGAGTTTGCTTGGGTGTTAGATGTGGTGGCAGTTGTCAAGATATATAGAAGCATCAGCCATATTAAACTTCCACAACGTGTGGACAAGTCTATAATTTCCATAGTTTGCATATCGGCCGACACCGATACGGTTTGGCATGTCCCGATCCGATACCGACCGATACCCAGTATTGACCGATACCGAAATTAGGGGTCTCTTTTCCGGTCAATTCAGCAAAAAAAATTGAACGAAAAAGACCAACAAGCATTAATGTTAAAGTATAGTAAGGTTGTAAAAGCATCTAAAGAAGAAAAATTATCTATCGCATGTAAGCCAATCGGCAAGGGTGACTACTATTTCATTCAATTTCAAAACTACTAAGAAACAACACTAAAAATATTTAAAATTATGCCTAAATGTATAAAATATATTTTCTAAAATGTTAATAACTTATTAATAATAATGTTCTTTCTGATACCAAAAAATCCGATACTCCGATCCGAAACCGCCGATACTACCGATACCACCGATCCCGATACTCATAGGAATGGTCTGATACTGATTCCGATACTGCGAGCCTTGATAATTTCATAAATGCTTGCTGGTGTATACATATAATTTTCTTTCAGACTGCATGCCGATCGAGACATATACAAATGTAAGAGCTAATTTAATTAGCCAAATAATTACTTGTTTGATAAAGTCAGTTCAGATCCTTAATGCAATCTCAAATGGATCTCTCACATAAAAGTGCCAGTAGATTGATGATTTCATATCAATTTGATGACTCGATCGATGCATCAATAAATTCCTGGCAGTGTCAGTGTTCTCAAAGCATCAATATTCACGGAAATTTGGAGCATCCCAGTAATGTTGGCAATTCAATTGAGCTCCCGGAGCAGCCTCAGAACATTTTTCATGCAATTTCAAGATCTGTGATTTCTAATATTACCCATAATGATTTGCAATAGGTTCAAAGATTGAAAGGTGTAGCTCCCCAGGAGGAAAAAAAAGAGGGGGGGATGCAATACAGGTTCGTGGTCACCAGAATGGATGGCCAGTCATTGTAAGCTATTTCATAAAACCTCCATGAGTGTTTCATTTTTCTCATGCCAAACTTACTACAGTAACATCAGTCTTGGAATTGGTATTCCTATATAATGTAAAATTTTGTACAAATCATCAATGAATTGACAGAACAGGCAATTCCATGTTCAAACTGGAAGTTATGGTCAAGCCTGCTTTACCAGCCTATTTGTCAATAGGCAAATTCACTAATCATTTGCATAGCAATCCTTCTTGGTAAATCCTAAGTGTTTTCCTACTTCTTACTACCTGAATGATCAATATACCAAGATTTTACCAAGGTTAAGATTGCAGGCAGTTATTTCATCATGTGAAAAGCACGTTGGACGGACTTAGTTTTTGGGAGTCAGGGCTTTAAAAGTTGTAACTGTATTCAGCAAAACAATAATCAAAGAGCACAAGCAGATAATATGAGGACTTCCAGCTTATGAGCCTACCATCTTTAGATTGCTCTGACATTTCTTTGCCTGATTGTTTGCCTAATCTGTATTTCTGCAAGATATCAAAAGAGAACTATGAAAGAACCATTCAATACAATTTTGGATTCATTTAGTGGACGAGATAAGTTGACAAGGTAAAATCAATATCAAATGCTAGGAAGCTAGCAGAATTGTTATTATAGAAAAGTTAGCACAGTTGTACCTGTAGATGACTCTTCAAGTGAAAAAGCGTAAGTCCCTTCACACCCATTGTCCGCATGATTGTCTTCGGTGTTGCTTCTGCAATGAGAGACATCGTCAGGCACAGATAAAATAGTACACTTCCACAATTAGGAGTGTTTCCTAGAACCAAGAAATACTAATAGCAGTGAATTTTTTGTAACCACAAGGGAAGAACATTACATGGCAATATCGAGATGTTTGTACATACTTCTAGCTATTATTCACTTAGATTACTTTATGGGGTCAGTTATTAGTCCTATCAAAGAGAAGACGAGTGACATAGGAGAACAAAATTGAGAATCTCCAGTTGTGCCAGATGATACCAGTTTGACAAAACATGCCAATCGATGACAAAAATAAATCTAAACATGTGATGGAAAATCACAAAACAAAACACAGGGTAGTAGCAATTCACCTGAGTGAGCTTCCTACTATAGTTTTGAATCTTAAACTTAGAAGAGGCGTTGCCAATGATGTTTCAACCTTGACTAGGATTCCATGGCGGCAATCTCAAACCTTTCTAGCAAAATATCTTTTCTTATATTCTAACACAATATCAGAGCCCTATAGCTCCTCTTCTCCAGCATTTCTTTTCTTCTACACCATGCCGTGGAAAACCATAAAAACCCTGCCATCTTCTCTTCACCCATCCCTAATCAGTGGGAGAAAACAGCAAAAGCACAAATATGAGGATATCTTTATAATTCTAGGACATGTTGAATGAACCTTGTTAGGCTAACTGTTGAGAATCAATAAGGGACTTTTAGTCCCACATCGGAATATGTTATATGTAGAGGAGCTAGACTCCCTATAAGTAGTGAAGTAGTTCATCAATAAAATCATCCAACCATTATTTTCTACATGGTATCAGAGCCATAACTCTCTCTCTCTCTCTCTCTCTCCACAAAAAAAAAAAAAAAAAAAATTTAGCGGATCCCCCCCCCCCCGACGCAGCAGCCCCCCCCCCCCCCCCCCAGCCGACCCAGCAGGCCCCCCACTCCCTGTCGCCCCTCTCCTCCAAGCCGCCCCCCTCCCCAACCCCCACTCCCTGCCGCCCCTCTCCCAGCCCCTCTCCACCAAGCCGCCCCCCTCCCCAACCCCCCTCCAAGCCCCCCCCCCCCCCCCAAGCCGCCCCTCTCCCAGCCGCCCTCCACTCCAGCAGCAACCTTCCCCCCCTCTCCCTCCGACCAGCACCCTTCCGCAGAGCAGCCACCCCCCCCCCCCCCACAGCAGCACACCGCCCCCCCCCCCATCCTCCCTCTTTCTCTCTTGCCATGGAAACCCTAACCCTAGACCTAGCAGCCCCATCAAACCCAAACCCTAACCCTAGCTTTTAAATAAAAAAAAAAAAGGAAAAAAAAAGAAAAATAATAATAAATAAAACGGCGTATTCCGAATAGAGACGGCTGTCAAATCTTTATTTGCACCGACTCTGTTCCTTGCTTACGCTGTTTGGAACTAACAAATGCTTTATTTGTTATTCCTTCTTCACCTCAGGATCTATACAGAGACTGATCATATCTTCTCTGGTGTCCTGACGTGTTCACTTTACATGCGCGCGCCGGTGCTGGCCAAGTTAGTAGCGCATTCGTAAAGTCTGTGACGTCGAAGTAGACGACGAAGGCGAAGAAGACGACGAAGTTGGGGAAGTTGCCGACTCCGACGTCGAAGAAGCCGGCGGAGACGACGAATAGGGTTCACAGTTGAAGAAGTCATGGATTCGATCAGTAGCAAACTGACGGCCGACGAGATGAAGGCCTTGGTTGATGATATCTTATCGAATAGATTATCCGAGGTAACCCCACGTGTGATCCATACTGATGTGGATCCGTCCCCTTACAAAATGGGGAAATTGGAGAAGCTGGAGACGAAGTTGGAAGGAACGTCCAACTACTTAAAGTGGTCGCGGCAGGCGATGCGGACACTGAAGGGACGTGGCTTGGTTGGCTATGTCACTGGCCAAGCCAAGGCGCCAGCCGATCACTCCGCCAAGGAGTTTGCTGTTTGGGAGATTGTCAACAACGTCGTGGCTGGGTGGTTGACTGCCTCTTTAACCGACCAGGTGTCGGACAATGTCGAGGCAATGGAGGCTGCTGCTGATATATGGCAAACTCTAAAAGATATGTACTCCGGCTCCGGCAACCCTATGCGAGTCTTTCAACTGCAAGATGAACTCGATAGGGTGGCCCAAGACGAACGTACCATCTCTGAGTACGCGGCCCTGTTGAAGAAGTACTGGCCTGATATGGATCATTATGATCCTCTTGGGATGGAAGATGCACAAGTCGAACCGGCATTCGCGAAGTACTTTCAGACGTTCTTGGCTTATATTTCGCGGCAGCGTATGATGAAATTCCTGAAGGGACTACACCCTGTGTTTGAGCAGAGACGGAATATCCTCCTATCCCAGCCTACGCTTCCGACCTTGGAAGAAGCTATAGCCGTCATGACACAGGAAGAAGCTCGACTGAAGTTGATGCCCAACAAGGGCTCCTACCAGGGGGAGCGAGCCGAGGTTGAAAAGTCTGCCCTTGCTGCCTTCAATCAACCTCCATCTGTTGGTGGTGTTTGCCACAATTGTAGTGACTCCGGACATTACATCCGATTTTGTCCACAACCCTTGCGAAATCAGTCTACTGATCGAGGACGGGGTCGTGGAGGCCGACGTGGTAGTAGAGGAGGATATGCTGATAGACGGGGAGGACACAAAGCGAATCTGGTGGAGGAAGGGGGAGAGAATCAACTGGCTGAAATAACCCCGCTTGAGCGGGAGTTCCTTGAGAAGTTGTGAGGCACAAAGCTGGGTTCGGCCGACAGTCCTGGGGCGTCTTCTACCTCGGGGGATCTCGTCACTTGCTTTGCCCAAACCAGTACCGGTAATCCTGCACGTGCTCTTGCATCTGTCCATCAGTCAGGTTGGATAATGGACTCTGGGGCATCTCGCCATGTCACTGGATCCCGTGGTGTGTTTCAGGACTATACTCACCTACCATTGCCGGAGAGTATTCAGACCGCTAATGGTACATCCAGCCCTGTAGTGGGTAAAGGCACTGTCGCATGCACCCCTTCCATCACTCTAACCAATGTCTTACATGCTCCATCTTTTTCTGTCAATCTTCTATCCATTAGTGCCATTATACTTGATCTTAACTGTACTGTTTCCTTTGACATTCCTACGGTGACTTTTCAGGAGAAGGGGACAGGACGACGACTTGGGACTGGCACATGGCATAAGGGGCTGTGGTATTTAGACTGGACTGGACTGGACAACACATTGGCATCCTTAGTCGCAGCCGCACCACCAGAAGCTTCCTGTCGCAGTGTTGAAGCCGACTTGCTACTCCACCACCAGCGTGTCGGTCATTCCTCTTTTCAAGTTATTAGTCGAATGTATCCGTCCTTATATCAAAGGGCTGATAAAGAGAAGTTATTTTGTGATGCTTGTGAGTTGGGAAAACATACCAGAAGCTCGTATGTGAGCTCGGGGAATAGGAGTTCAGCTGCTTTTGACATGATACATTCGGACGTATGGGACCCTTGTCCTACAACCGGAATTAACGGCTTTCGATGGTTCGTCACCTTTATTGACTGTTATACCCGCGTGACCTGGGTCTACCTTATGAAGAATAAAAGTGACGTCCTTGAGGCCTTTCGGGACTTTCATCGACGGATGGAAACACAATATGGCGCTAAAATTAAGTGTTTCCGGTCTGACAATGGGACGGAGTATACTAATAAGCGGGTTGCTGAGTATTTTTCTACTCATGGAATACTACATCAAACTTCATGTGCTTATACTCCGGCACAAAATGGTGTGGCTGAACGAAAGAACAGACATCTGCTAGAAGTCGCACGGACGATGATGCTGGCTATGAATGTCCCGAAACACTTATGGGGGCAGGCTATATTAATGGCCTCTTATCTCATCAACAAAATGCCATCTCAAGTATTGGACTGGAAGACACCGTTGGAGATGCTTACTGGGACAACTACATACACTGTTCCACCGAAAATTTTTGGATGTGTGTGCTTTGTCCAAGATAATAGGCCAGGCGTTGGCAAACTGGATCCTCGGGCAGTTAAATGTGTCTTTGTCGGTTACACGGCGACTCAGAAGGGATATGCCTGTTGGAGTCCAGTCGAGCGGAAGATGTTTGTCAGCATGGACGTTACATTCAGAGAACTCGAACCATACTATGGTTCAGATGAAGGTTCAGCATTTGGTGACACACCTAACACAGATGGTGTTCGATGTGAGGGGGAGATAATAAGCCCAAATATGGTCGTCGGATCGGTTCCGTGTCCGGTTGTAGAAAACTGGACGAAAGGGGGAGAGCACAGTGACTCAGATACAGAAAATGAAGAAGACGATACATATGTTACGCAGGGGGAGCAGCAGACAAGGGAAAAGAAGCTCCAAGTCTACAGAAGGAGACAACAGAAGTCCAGTATTGTGCCTATGTCGTGCCCTGTGCCTACTGTACCAAGTCCCTCGTCTACTCCTGCTCCAACTCCTGAAGATGTTGCCCCCGCACTGAATCACTCGGATTCTGATGCGGATCTCTCCGACTCGGATGGTATGATCTCTCCACCACCTATTGCTCCCTTAAGGAGATCTTCTCGCATCAATGCGGGTAAGACTCCTGCTCGTTTTGATGATTACGAACATGACATTGCCAACTTCTTGTCTTATTCTAACATTTCTTCGAATTATCGAGCCTTCATTGCATCGTTAGACTCTACTTCGTTGCCCAAGTGTTGGCAGGAAGCAAAGAAAGATCCAAGGTGGAAAGCTGCAATGATGGAAGAACTTGGGGCACTGGAGAAAAATAAGACATGGGAGCTGGTTCCATTACCCAAAGGAAAGAAAGCTGTGGGATGCAAATGGGTGTACACA
Source organism: Iris pallida (assembly GCA_029216955.1). NCBI lineage: Eukaryota > Viridiplantae > Streptophyta > Magnoliopsida > Asparagales > Iridaceae > Iris > Iris pallida. The sequence continues at coordinate 2,224,913 of JANAVB010000399.1, read as the reverse complement.
GTGAAAGAGACGCCAGAAGGAAAAGTAGAGCGATACAATACGAGGTTGGTTGCAAAAGGATTCACACAGTCATATGGAATAGACTATGATGAGACGTTTGCCCCAGTAGCAAAAATGAGCACCGTGAGAACTCTGGTCTCCATTGCAGCGAACTATGGGTGGAAGCTGTACCAGCTGGATGTGAAGAATGCCTTTCTTCATGGGGACCTGCAAGAAGAAGTATACATGGAGCTCCCGCCAGGGTGCTACGCGACGGAATCAAACGGAGGGACGTCGCAAGGAAAGGTGTGTAAACTGAAGAAATCGCTATACGGGCTCAAGCAATCTCCTTGAGCCTAGTTTGACAGATTCAGAAAGGCTGTTACAGGCATGGGATACCGTCAAACAAATGCAGATCATACGGTCTTCCTCCAGCATGCAAGAGGCCACATCACTATACTTGTTGTATATGTGGATGATATAGTGATCACAGGTGATGATGAAGTCGAGATCACTAAGCTGAAGTCAAAACTCGCGAAGGAGTTTGAAGTGAAGGATTTAGGAGCGATGAGGTACTTTCTAGGTATCGAGGTGTGTGAAGGCGAACAAGGAATTGTTCTCTCACAGAGAAAATACACACTAGATCTGCTGAAGGAGACAGAAATGCTGGGATGCAAAGCAGCAGTCACTCCAATTGACCAGAAGTGCAAGTTGGGAGCAGAAGCAGGAGAGCCAGTTGATCGTGAAAGATATCAACGACTTGTAGGGAGATTGATTTATCTGGGACACACTCGCCCTGATATCTCATTTGCGGTAAGTGTAGTGAGTCGCTACATGCATGATCCAAGAAAGGGTCATATGGAAGCAGTATTTCAGATCTTGAGATATCTGAAAGGAACGCCGGAAAAGGGGCTATGGTTCAAGAAAAATGGACGCATAGAAGTTGAGGGATACTGTGATGCAGACTGGGCGAGCTGCATAGACGACAGAAGGTCTACCACGGAATACTGTATTTTTGTAGGAGAAAATCTGGTCTCATGGAGAAGCAAGAAACAGTCAGTGGTAGCATGGTCGACAGCTGGAGCAGAATACAGAGCAATGGCTCTGGGAGTGTCAGAGTTGCTGTGGGTGAAAGCATTGCTGACAGAGTTGCAGCTGGATAAGGGAGCACCATTGCGTCTTCTGAGCGATAGTCAAGCTGCAATAAGTATAGCTAACAATCCAGTTCAGCACGACAGAACGAAGCACATCGAGATTGATCGATTCTTCATCAAGGAGAAGCTGGAACAAGGGATACTGAAGATTGACCATGTCCGCTCAGAAGAACAAGTTGCAGACTGTCTGACTAAGGGTCTTAGTTCATTAAGTCTGTCAAAGCTATGTAACAAGATGGGGATGATTAATATCTATCGCCCATCTTGAGAGGGAGTGTTGAGAATCAATAAGGGACTTTTAGTCCCACATCGGAATATGTTATATGTAGAGGAGCTAGACTCCCTATAAGTAGTGAAGTAGTTCATCAATAAAATCATCCAACCATTATTTTCTACACTAACTGATGTGTACTGTCTTTTATACTGCCATTTGATTTGATTGATATATTTCTGGGACTTGATCTGTAAAGACCAAGACCGGATCACACGGGTCACAAGACTCACAACACCCCCTATCGTGATCAGGAACCGGCCATATTTGTTGTCATGGGATCCCGCAACTATGGTTAGGTATACCAATCGAAATACTCGTCTAAATAACTGAGATGCATTGGGTCAAACTGATGATTGAACAGTGGGTTTCTTCAATTCCTTATGCTACATGAATGGCTTTCTACAATATATACTTCCTTACCAAATAATCAAAAAAAAAGTCAAAAATATCTAAAGTTATCGAGAGAAAAAAAAAATCAATCGGATCATACTGATGTTGCCTCATAAGAAGAACAATCTGCTCCTACACAAACACCACACAGCAAAGTGCGAACCGTCCCCTTAACCTTCTTGATTTGCGGAGCGAGAGGATACCACCGTCTCAGAATTATTTTTCGGGCGGTAGTATGACACGTGGAGGGAACAAAATCTGCGTATGTTTGAGGGTCTTTCCCTCAGTATTTTGTTGTACAAAGAAATATGGATGCTGGCATAGATATCTTAGATCCCATATGACCTATTTTGTAATTTGAGCTGGATCATAGTTGTAGGGGCAGATTGTTCTTCCCCTTTTTTTTCGGAGAAGGTAAATATTATAGATGATGATCCCTATTAATAAATTCAAACCTCGACAATAAAATGTTGGACACTAGAACAACAACAACAACATAAATAATTCGGTAATTAAACGAATCACACATATACTAAAAATAGCACATCAATTATTATTTTACTATTTTGAAGAAAGAAAGAAGGAAAAGGAACGAACTTTCGGGTCCTCCGAGCTGGGCGACGGCGTCGACGAACCGCTCGTGGAGGTCCGCAGTCCATCGGAGCCTAGGCTTCGGATCCGCCGTCAGAACCAAGCTCGGGGGCCCACCCCCACCCCCGACGCCATGGTGCTGGTGGTGGTTGATGGCCTCCTCCTGTCCTCCTCCCACACTGGGAATGGAGGAAGCTTCGAACTGGTGAGGATGGTGGTGATGGTGCTGCCTCTGCTGAATCAATCCTCCAGAGAACATCTCCCCCTTTTTCTTCTCCCAAATCAAAAAGCAAAAAGAAAACCCTCTTTTTTTAGAGAGAGAGAAAGTAGAGGAGAGAGAAAGGGATTAAAGAAAGAAGAAAGGGAGGCAATTGGGTTAGCAAAGCAACTACTACTACTTTTTTTGGCAATTTGCTTTCTCCTTCTACTCTGTTTCTTCCTATGGTGGTATCAGTAGCTGCTTAAGATAAGAGCTATGTTTGTGTGTTTGCGTGTGGGGTTACTTCTTGCGCTATTTTATATTTTAGGGTTCTTTCTGCATATAACTTTTACTTAAAACAAACAGTATTTCTTTTATTTGTATACAAGTCCTTAAAAATGGAAACCTACCAACTTTTTCTTGTATCGATTCTACTACAGAAGTTCAAAATAAAAAATCAGAATATAGTTATGACATGTGGACTCTTTTTTTTAATTTAGGCGCTTAAAAAATTAGAAATGAGATGTATTTAATCCAACCAATTTTTATTGAAATATTTTTTAAATTAGTAACTCATGAGTTACTCTAGGATTTTTGTTCTTGTATTAACAAGTGAACTTGAATTGTAGAATAAAAGCTTGACATTTTTATCAATTATCTTTATATATCATTAATATAAGCAAACTTGTATATGCAATCTACGATTAAGAGGAGGAGGAGGAGGAGGTGATGTGAAAAATATAATAAAAAAATGATATAATTCTCCTATACTAATCAAGTCATTCTTCCATAATATATTGAAGAACGACGACTGTATGATCATTTTATAAATTTGTGGCATCTTAATGGAACAATTATCTTCCATCCCTCTTTATGTTTTTTTTCTTCTTCTTAAGAAAAAAAAATCACAATTAAATATGTCAAATATTTGTTTTCGTAAGGATATATCACCATCTGTATAAAAAAAAACTCAAGACTGTATATCCTAAAGGGAATAGAATTATGAACAGAGGGTATGAGAAGGAATTGTTGGTGATAGGTTCACAGTAGAAAAAAAAATGTAAGAAAATGGAAAAAAAAAAATTACAGGAGAGTAACTATCAAAAAGTAGGAGGAAAGAGTTGACTTAGTAATTTTTATTTTAGTAATCAAAAAATTAGATTTTGACGAAATTAGACATGTAAGTCACATATTTTTTTGAAGAGAGAAAATAATTAGATTTAGGAGACTTGTGTAAGATATGATAGACTTAAGGGACCTGTATGCAAAAACCCCATTATTGTAGTAGCAAAGTTGTTTAATTGTGTGCGTTTTGGATCAATGAGTGATGGGGATTGGATATAAAAAAGTTGTAGGGGCCATGTGAGAGCAAAGTCTGTCCTCACAAACAGCTGTGTGTTGACCGACTGTGATGATGTAATTGTATGGAGCATGTCCTTATTTTATTTCGAGGCCGGCTATTGGTCGGGTCGGGTCGGGTCGGGTCGGGTCAGAACAGGTTCTAGTAGCACATGTTTCGGACCCATTTAATACATTCATTCATTTCTAGAAGGCTTTTTCTAAGGACACCACACAAATTATTAGGGGCTATCCCAAAAATGTTCAAAAATATTACAAGTTTGCCATCAATTTTTTTACTTGGGGCTAGCCCAAAGAATGATATAAATACCAACTTCATTTCATTTTCTCTCTTCCTCTTCCTCTTCCTCTACTCTTTCTCCCTCTACTCTTTTCTTCTCCTCCTCCACATTTCTAGGTCATAAAATTCTAAACCCTAGCCCAAATTTTTCTCCTAATTTTTTTAGAATAGCACCTTGACATCAGTGCGCTGAAAGTAAATGAAGAGAAAATAGCCAATCACAATCCCAACAAAGATTTCAACTCCGAATCCAAACGGAAAAATCGGGTTGTGACACAGAGGACTGTCACCTGTCTGGCAGTCCCGATCATAGATTAGGACTGCCAGAGAGGTGGCAGTCCTTCACATATGTAGGACTGCCAGGGGCCTGACAGTCCTACATATGTTTTTTTGCGATTCTAAATTTTCGACAAAAAGTGCTAAAACGGAGGTCCAAACATCAATTTTTTGCGATTCTAAAATTTCGGAAGGCCGTCTAACAATGAAACTGTTACTTTTAGCCTCCTCGAAGATACGCTCATTTTGGGACAAACCGGGCCTCGTTTCGACCTCCCAATCAAAAGTTATGGCCCTCCAAAGTTTCAACTGACCATAAAATGCAGGAGAATGACCATTCTCCGTGTAAATTAAGACGGAGAATGACATTCTCCGTCTTAATTTACACGGAGAATGGTCATTCCAGTGTTAAAACGCAGGAGAATGACCATTCTCCGCCTTAATTTACACGGAGAATGGCCATTCTCCGTGTAATTTAGCGCGGAGAATGGCCATTCTCCGTGTAATTTTCACGGAGAATGGCCATTCTCCGTGTTAATTTACACGGAGAATGGTCATTCTCCTGCGTTTTAACACTAGAATGGCCATTCTCCGTGCTAAATTACACGGAGAATGGCCATTCTCCGTGCTAAATTAAGAGTTTTCAGTTGAGGAGCTCCTCACAGAGTTTGATAAGTATGACTGCCACCCCCCTGGCAGTCCTACATCAATGTAGGACTGCCAGGGAGGTGGCAGTCCTAATTCAATGTAGGACTGCTAGGGGGTTGGCAGTCCTGATACTGGATCAGATAGCCATTCTCCGTGCTAAATTACACGGAGAATGGCCATTCTCCGTGCTAAATTATACGGAGAATGGCCATTTTTCGTGCTAAATTAAGAGTTTTCAGTTGAGGACTCCTCACATAGTTTGATAAGTAGAACTGCCACCCCCTGGCAGTCCTATACTGAAGTAGGACTGCCAGGATGCTGGCAGTCCTAACTCAAACTTGCTGTTGCAGCAAGTTTCAGTCAGGACTGCCAGCACCCTGGCAGTCCTACTTTAGTGTAGGACTGCCAAGTGGGTGGCAGTCCTGATACTGATACTCTGTACATAAAAAATAACAATTCATCACAAGTACATAAACAACAATAATTCATCACAACTACATAAGGGCCTGTTTGCTTACAAGTTTAAAAGCAGTTTTCTACTTTTAAACTCGAAAACCACGGAAAAACTTATTTGGCAGCCGAATGTTTAAAATTTTGTTTCCGAATTTTTTTTTTAAATCAGAGTTAATAACTCTGATTTCAGAGAACAGAAAAAATCTGTTTTCCCAAAGCACTCTCTGGTTTCAGCGGTGAAAAGAGTGGGCCCCACACCCCACATCCCCCCCCAAAGCACTCTCTCGATTCTCTCTCCTCCCTCATTATCTCCACCCTCTCCCTTTCCTTCTCACCCGCTCCTCCTCCTTCTCAGCCCTTTCCCTCTCCCTCTCCCCCTCCTTCTCAGCCCTCTCCCTCTCCTCCTCCTTCTCAGCCCTCTCAACCCTCTTCCTCTCCTCCTTCTTCTCAGCCCTCTCAACCCTCTCCCTCTCCTCCTCCTTCTCAACCCTCTCTCTTTCCTCCTCCTCCTTCTCAGCCCTTTTTTTTAAGCTCTCTCCTCAGCAGGCAAAGAGCTCCGCCGAGAGGGTGGGGCGACGGAGGAGGACGAGGCCGCGAGGGTGGGGCGACGGAGGAGGACGAGGCCGCGAGGGTGCGGCTGTCCTCGCGCTCCTTGGTTGCCACCGCCGAGGACTCCGACTGCGCCACCATCTTCTCCACCGGACGCCTACGTCAACTCCCTCCCCTCCCTCGAGGACTCCAACTGCGCCACCATCTTCTTGCTGCCGCCGGCCCCTCCCCGTGCCTCCTCCACCTTCAAAAAAATTTGTTGGACACAGGGATACAAAATGGACGCAGGAACACAGTTAAAAAATAGTTTCTAAAAATATTTTACCAAACAAAATCTTCAAAATTTATTTTTAAAAATTATTTTCCAGATGAAAGTAACCAAACGCAAAATTAGAAATTCTATACTCAGGAAACAGCTTTATAACTTACTCTCAGAAAACTGTTTTTAGAATAAAATTTCAGAAAGACTATCCAAACGGACCCTAAATATTCCACATCCAACTTAAGATTCATCACAATAATTCATCACAATAATCCAACTACAATAATTCATCCCAATAATTCATCACAACTACTTAAGTTTCAAAGATTCCACATCCAAATTAAGTTTCAAACAAGTACATAACCATTCCACATCCAACTTAAGTTTGAAACAAGAAAAATATCCAGATCCAACTATATATCATGCCGGGCCTTTGAACGAGACTCCCTATTATTCATGAAGGGGAAGTCGACCATGTCGTCGATGCGATCAAGCTTGTTGGCGACCGCGACACTAGTGTCACTTTGGCAACCTCTCCGAGCTTCGGGCGCCGGTTCGAAAATTGTTATCAGACGCTCGAGAGGATGTCCCGCACGTTCCTTCTGCTTTGACGCGGTGGATCGTATTCTTTTGTTAGCGGTCGGTGGGCTACATGACAACATACAGTTATTAAATAATAGAAACAGAAATAGGACATGCAGTTACCCCCCGCATATGAGCATCATGCAGTTACCCACCCCCATATGTCATTACAATAGGACTGCCAGGCATGTGGCAGTCCTAATGTAAATCAGGACTGCCATAAGAGGACTGCCAGGACTATGACAGTCCTGATTTACATTAGGACTGCCACATGCCTGGCAGTCCTACTGTTATGAGACCCGAACTGCAAAAACGAGATGCTAGTTTGTCGTGTTCTAGGGTTAGGGTTTCAACACAAAATGTGGGTTTCTTGTGTTCAAAAATTAGGGAAGAGAACCATAAAGAGATTCTAAACCTATTTTATCAAAACTTTTTCAAGTATTAAAAATATTCTAGGGTTTTGAATAGAATGTACAAAATTCTCGAAAAAATTAGGGAAGAACGTACCTAGATTCCGGTTGCTTTGACTTGCGTGTCATCTCTTCGAATCTACGAAGGTTGTGGAAGAAATCTTGGTGGAGGAATTGGGAGTGGAGTGGTGGAGAAGAAGAAATTAGGGTTTTAGGAGAGGGAGAGAGAGAGAGCTCTTTTTTTCTTCTTGAGGAGAGAGAGTGTAGAATGACAAATGAAATGAAATGAAGGATTTGGGGGGTTGGGCTGCCCCCTAGCAAATTTTGGGTGCCCCTAGCAAATTCTCCACCTTCTTGGGCTGCCCCCAAGTAAGTGATGCTCCCAAGCAATTTGTGTGGTGCCCTTAGAAAAACTCTTTTAGAATTATCAACTCCATATTCATATTGGGTTAGAATTTGTGTGCATTTTTAGAATTATCAACTCCATATTCATATTGGGTTAGAATTTGGGTGGATCCATCTACTTTTAAAAACTCTTACACTATGCATTGGAAGGCATCTCGGGTCCAGGACCCATATCCAAACTATAATCCTATTAGTTACAGCCCTAGTCATCTATTCGTGAATAAAACCAAAGTGAGTGTCGAACACTAACAAAAATAACGGGTATATCAAAGCTAACTAATTTGTCATTATATTCTCATAATGCCTAAATTATTACCGTGAGTGTCCTGTAATCGGGACGGCCTTCATCTAGGATAGATTGTCGTTTAAAGTCCAAAATTTTAAGGACCATCCAAAATTAAATTATATATATATTTTGAAAGAAGGTAATTGTGGCGAACGTTTCTACCGGAAATCGAATTCCTGACCACTTGGACCGCATGCATTTCTCTTAACCACTAGGCTAGAGGTCATTTGCAAGGAGGCTCGACCCGCGCCCTCCTCGCCGGGGTGCCTCGCCGTTCCCAATGGGTATATATATATATATATATATATATATATATATATATATATATATATATATATATATATATATATATATATATATATATATGCTGCTATTGACCCTCCTAAAATGTTATTATACACTCCTCCTTAATTTTCTATCATTCAAATTCAAATATACTCATGTATTAAATCTGACATTAATCTGTGCATGCATGGAGAGAGGAGTGCAAGATAACATTTCAAGAGTGCCAATAATGTTAATGCAGGTGTAGATTTAAAATTTGAATGATAGAAAATTAAAGAGGAGTGCAGGATAAAATTTTAGGAGTGCCAATAACAACACCATATATATATATATATATATATATATATATATATATATATATATATATATATATATGTATTTTTTAATATTAGTGGTATGATGACTTATTTAGCAAAATTAGTTTTCACTTACACATGTGTTCAAGTCCTAGTGGTCATTTTTTTTTACCAACTTTTCAGTTTTTTTAATATTTTTTAGGAGGAACATCATTTTAAATTTTAGGCTAAATTAGAATTTGATACCCTCAACTATTCGAGTTTTTCAACTTGATACCCTCATCTTTGATAGGTAGTAATTAAATATCCTCCATCGAATAATATTTTCAACCTGATACCCTACGTCAGTCCAGCATTAGATTTTTTGCTAAAGAGGAAAAAAAAAGACTAAAGTACGCTCATCTTCCCCCTTTCCACCTCAACCCTACACTCTTGCAACCCTCTTCCCCCCCCCCCCCCCCCAACCCCCACCCCCCACCCCCAATCCATCGACGGCAGGCTACCCCCCCCTCGGGTCACGATCCACACCCAGTTAGGGGCACGAGCACGTGGGTACGTCCAGCCTACGTCGCAGTGTCGGCGGTAGAACGTTGTATAGGTCAACTACACTATCTAAACAGAACGACAGATAAGAATCATAACCTGTCATCTTCGCACGGAGGAATAATATGACATCCATAACATAACTCAATCACATAATTTAAGGGAGATGAAAGCACGATATAGATAGAAGATAATGGAGATAAAAATTGATTAGCAGCATAGTCACAATACAATTAGGCCTAGATGTCTATAACAAATAAATACATGTCATGAAATATAATAAAACTAAATCCCTCTCTCGGAACAATCTGATACAATATGAAATACTAAAACTCTAAGCTACTACTAGGGCACTCTCTATGAGCAGGATCCTCCTGAGGCTCCTGGGTGCATCCCTCGCATACCCCCTGCTCATAGTAGGTAGGACAACAATCCTCTAAGCCATCTGAAAAATATATCCAGTCAGGATGGAGCGAAGTACAACCCAATTGCAGTTCCAATTAAATGACAAGTGCTATGAAATAGTAAATAATAATGTAATGATGAGCAGTTTTATAGGGGACAATGTACAAAATAGGGAAATAGGTAGATAAGGAACAATATATATGATAGGAAAAAAACATATAAAAGTGTAAAGACAGACAGATATGTAATAATGAAAAAACATGTCATGCAATGTATACAACTAGCAAGTATAGAATAATTCAGGGAAGCTGTGTCTAAAACCAATGTTTTGAAATACCAAGTTGACATGTGAACGGCTAGAAGGTAATATCCAGCAAAGCACATGCTTCACGTTTGGCTGTTATTATTCCAGTAAGACCATGGGGTAGAAAGAGTATGTTCACACGTCTCCTAGGTATTTTTCTGCCCGACCAGTACATATGGATCCAGGTCCCGACACGAATCTCAGTAGTCCAGAATAGATACATTAGTCCAGTGATTCATTAGTCTAGTAAAGTAGAAGCATGAAAAATCTCAGCTGAAGACATCCCTTCGCCACAGCACAGAAGATGCAAAAGACTCGAGCCCAGTGCTAAAAAGACAAAATAGAAGATATGAAGAGAAGTCCCTTTATTGTCATGTCTACCAAAGTCTAGTACAGATACATCAGGACTATACATAAGGGACTAATTCTATTCTTCTACAAAGGATCTAGTACAGATTCGACAGAAGCCTAGAGGGATCTACAAGGGATGCAGTCTTCATCGAAGCACAACCTTCCTTCTTCTCGATACACACGTTGGAAGATTAACCTCCACCGAAGCATGTTCTGATATTCTTATGAGCGCAGCCTCTCAGAAGTATATCAGTGACTCAGCACTTTGAAGAAGCCAAAGCCTTCAAGCCAGAGGCGCAGCTACCTGCCTGCACAAACCTCAGAAACAAGATGGTGGTAGGGCCTCATCCCCTTCTTTTATTCTAGAAGCCGGTGTCTTCACTCCAGAGGCGCAGCTATCTTCCTACGCCGATCTCCAAACGCACAAGGGTGTCATACCCTTCCCTTTGCAGCCAACGTCTCCACTGTTCAGACGTGCAACTACTTACCTGTGTTCGCATGAGGCGCATGATGGTGATATGCTCACACCATCTCCATTTCCACGGCGCAGTCATCTGCTCCGGATCAGAAGCTTAAGTCACTTCTCTACAAGAGACTTGGGAACTCCCATCGACACCAATACAAGTTAACATGTCGCTCCAAAAGCACAATAACCTCGCCAACCTGAAGCACAAGCCTACTTGTCGCCTACAGCATAGTGACTCTGATGGCTCGAAACACAGCTTCATAAGTTGCTCTATACGCACAGAAGTCTCGTCGTTATTCGAAGCCAAGTTCACTCATCGCCTGAGAGCACAGAGGTTCCGTCGTCTCCAGAAGCATGGTCTACTCGTCGCCACAGCAGCACTTAGTCCTCACCAAAGGTGCAGGAAGCATGGGTCCACCCCAATCGATTTGTTTAAACCGTCTCTTGCAAAGAAGATTGGGATTAAATCATGATTGATATCATATCAGATTGATTTAAATCTTAGACGAGGATTAATTAGACTCCAAATCTAAGATAAAATCCCAAGATTTACTGTCACGACCCGCACCCGGTTTTCGAACGCGAGCTCGTGAGCAAGCCAGCTACGTATCGAGCGGACTCCAGCCCGACTCGAGTACGTATAAGCTGTCCATAACAGGGTATCATGTCTAATCTAAACTAAATCTCAATCCACATGAATATTGTAAAACAAGAATGAACAAGTATGGGTCGTGGTCTGCAGCCCACTAGCATATATGTCCGATTAGACTCTAAGAATAATATGAGTCTATAAAACTAAGCTGATAAGCAGGATATATCATGAAAGCACGAGAAGATAGTAAATCAATAACACTAACAAAATACCTGAATCATGCGATTGAAGTCAACTACCACATGCTCAGCTAACTAACTCCGTGCAATCAGCTACCTGAAGAGATCATCAGGTCCTCAGAGGACTAGCAAGATACATAAAATATGCCTACTAATATGACAGTAAATAACATGTATGGAGGATAAGAACTCTGTAAGAAGAACATCTAAGGACGACGAGTCGTGTGGAAATGTAATACTAGACTTGGCTAACTATCAATCAAAACTCCTATAGCTTGTAGTACAATGCAAGATACTTCCAATCTATAGCGTTTTAATTGACGTACAAAGCAGGATACTCTCAGTCGAGATTAGCCAATTCTAGTATCGATCTCCTCTCCTAAGGATACAAGGTCAAGTAGACTCCTATAAATCGTAGTACAATGCAAGATACTCCCAATTTATAGTGTCGCAAGTCAAGTCAATCAATCAATCAATATATGTTATAGGTCGTAGTACAATGTAAGATACTCCCAATCTATAGTATATCTCAAGTCAAGTCAATCGAGCAATATCAAGATTAAAGAATCGGCTATAGGTCGTAGTACAATGTAAGATACTTCCAATCTATAGTATATCTTGACTGTAGTACAATACAAGATACTCCCAGTCAAGAATGGTCAAGTCAAGGACAGATATAGAAACTGACAACTCACTCACGAGGTAAGGTAACACAAGAGACCAATAATCTAGCAATGTCAAATACCCTATACGTGCACGTAATCTAGAACAAGTAAAGCAATCAAGGATGAATCAATCACAATATGGAATCATGTGACAATATGAAAAGGACTACAATAAGGAAAAAGAAACCATGTAAAGCTGAAATAAACAATGTATCGCCAATCACCAAGTCAGAAAGTCCAAGTCATCATAACTGTCTCCGAAAGATGAAATAAACGTTACCAACATTCTTAGAATAGTCAAATTAGCTAGGATCGCCTGTCCTTAAGTCTAATTCTGGACACAGGGGCAAAACGGTAATTTCAGGCAAAAATGATGTATGTCGTTGGACTCGCTTTGTACCGAAAAGCGTGCCAAAGTCAATGGTCCCTAAAGTCATCAAACTATATGTCTACGGGTCCAGTTTTCTGATACGAACCCAACCGTATGTCCAAAGTTGGATTTCGACGGACCGTGCACAAAATTGCCCGTTGAGTCGGATCGTGGGGCCCGCAAAACGACGGTCCAATCAACTGTCTCAGAATCGGACCAAACTTGGCATACAGGACCAGAAAAATGATACGGTCCTGTTGGCGTAAGTTTTGTCTCGATCTGACGAGCGTGCACGAAGTAATTGGGAAACTTGTACAGGGGTCGATACGGTGAATTTCGACGGATACGTATCAAATTCGTCGCGCACACGCGACCAATTTGAATTTCGTAAAAGCCCACACGTCCAAGAAGCCGTTACGCACCTTTTGATGCTTTCGGTTCGCGACCACGTCACCCGGATTGGCGGGACGTACGTCGTATCGAAGGGTTTTCTATATTTTTACAGTTTTAAAAATAGGTTTTTCTCGAACTTTGGATTCAAGATAATTTGCGTATGGTGCATAAAAAATTAGACTACAAAAAGGGAGTTTGAGAGCTACATGTAGTTTACAAATACTATCAAGAAGTTTTCGAAAATTTCTAATAGGTCGATTAGGAATCGTCTCCAAATATGGGGGTTTGGACCGTCCCATGTTCTGTTTTGAACAGGATTTCCGCGATGTTCGCGTTGATTTTCTGATCGATCCAGCGCACTATAATTAAATCTATCTGAAGACAGTTGAAGTGGTATAGATTAGGTTTATACCTGTGAAAACGGCACGAAGAAGGATCGATCGTACACGAAGAATTCCCGCTACGAAACAGCGCAACTGCTGCTTGTTGCTTTTCTGTTTTCTCTGTTCACGCGTGCACGCGCGGTTGCTCCGCCGTCCGGCGACGCATGCGGCGGTGCATGGCGGTGGCGCACACGGGGTCGGGTGGTTGTCCAACCAGTGGGGGTGGCCCGTGTTTAAGATTAGGGTTTTTCCTCCGCTTCTCTCTCTCGATCCCTCTATACTTATATGTTGTGCGCTCGGTTTAATATCAGCGGATAGCAGGAACAAGCCCTGGTTAGTTGCTGTTGGGAAATATGTGGGGAGTGGTTGGGCCTGAGCTCGGGCTTGTGAGCCTGGGCTCGGCTTGGCTTGTTCATTACATTAATAACAATGGTCATAGTAATAATAATAATAGTAATAGTAATAATAATAATAATAATAATAATAATAATAATAATAATAATAATAATCATCTTATTTCTTATAAATTAAATCCCTATATAATAATGTAAATGTAAATGTATATATATATATATATAAAAATATAAATATATATATATATATATATATATATATATATATATATATATATATATATATATATATATATATATATATATATATATATATATATATATATATATATATATGTTACAAGACATAGTTACACTCCATATATAATAAGTAATATTTGCAATGCCAAAAATAAATACATTTATAACTTACAAAAATTATATAATAAACCTTATGTAATATAAATACTAAACTTATAATCAATATATAATTAAACTATTATAAGTGTATACATCTGTAATTAAATTAAATAAAAGTATGTACATATAATCAAATACAGGCAAGATCGTATTTAACCTACTATTCCAAAAGAATATACAAATACATTATTTATAAACTATATTATCCCTTTAATGATTATATATATATATATATATATATATATATATATATATATATCGTATATAACTATTATAAATTATTTTCTTGGCCATAAAAGTAAAATACCAATACAATTATTATATATATATACCATATACATCTACATGGTCGTTTTGATATGTCTACATGAGTTGGGACTGGCTTGGGTCAAGTCTGTGCTAGAATAGTACAGTCGGGTCTCCTAAGAGTCAATAATCTAATAATAAATAAATAACAATTTAACTATTTCTAGGAGTTAAGTCGCAACTTAGCTTGGTTTTCCTAGTTAGAGCACACCTATGGCTGGGTCTTCCTTGGCATGGATAATACACTAGTCAAGGCACGCCACTGTACTATCCGTGTCATGGTTCCTAGTCGTCAGGTACTTCAAAACTCAACCATGTCTTAAGGTCATCTACCGTAATAATTAACTAAATAATTATTTATAAAAACAAATTTTAAAAATCACCATTCAAATCCAATAAATAGAAAAAAATAATTTCAAACATTTCCGGGAAGGGGAGCTACAAATCTATCCACCTTAAAATAATTTCGTCCTCGAAATTTTAATTCGTAATTATTCCATAAAATTTTAAAGTCCTCAATTTAATTCCTCAAATGTATTTTATAACCTTCTCTAGTCATTTCGTAACTACGAAACTTCGAGGACTTCTACCCACCTTTGGTCACACTACTCCTCAAAATACGGTCACTAAAGTCTTATGGTCTTCTAACTAGTTGCTAACAATTCTACCGGCAGATATCTAGGCATATGACATCTATACTCCCTCATATCTATAAACAACCAAACATTCAATAGTCAAGCAATATTATACTATAATTTAAGAATTTCTAATGAATCCTAGACAGCACGATCATTCGTCACCTCGGAATAGGAAGGGACGAGAATCAATGGTACAAGAAGACAAAGGAGAATAATCGAGAACGAATACGAAGTTTCAAAGACGGTAGAGAAATTTCTAGGAAAATTTTTAAGGCAGTGTGGATTGAGATTTCTAAGGGTTTAGTCATATTCGCAGGCTCGTACCAGTACAGTTACGTAACCGGTACGATATGCTCTGACCTGCATGGGCCACTACAAAAACTTGTCACGACCCGTACCCGATTTTTGGACACGAGCTCGTGAGCAAGCCAGCTACATATAGAGCGGACTCCAGCCCGACTCGAGTACGTATAAGCTGTCCATGACAGGGTATCACGTCTAATCTAAACTATATCTCAATCCACATGAATATTGTAAAACAAGAATGAACAAGTATAGGCCGTGGTCTGCAGCCCACTAGCATATATGTCCGATTAGACTCTAAGAATAATATGAGTCTATAAAACTAAGCTGATAAGCAGGATATATCATGAAAGCACGAGAAGATAGTAAATCAATAACACTAATAAAATACCTGAATCATGCGATTGAAGTCAACTACCATATGCTCAGCTAACTAACTCCGTGCAATCAGCTACCTGAAGAGATCATCAGGTCCTCAGAGGACTAGCAAGATACATAAAACATGCCTACTAATATGACAGTAAATAACATGTACGGAGGATAAGAACTATGCAAGAAGAACATCTACGGACGACGAGTCGTGTGGAAATGTAATACTAGACTTGGCTAACTATCAATCAAAACTCCTATAGCTTGTAGTACAATACAAGATACTCCCAATCTATAGCATTTCAATTGACGTACAAAGCAGGATACTCTCAGTCGAGATTAGCCAATTCTAGTATCGATCTCCTCTCCTAAGGATACAAGGTCAAGTAGACTCCTATAAATCGTAGTACAATGCAAGATACTCCCAATTTATAGTGTCGCAAGTCAAGTCAATCAATCAATCAATATATGCTATAGGTCGTAGTACAATGTAAGATACTCCCAATCTATAGTATATCTCAAGTCAAGTCAATCGAGCAATATCAAGATTAAAGAATCGGCTGTAGGTCGTAGTACAATGTAAGATACTCCCAATCTATAGTATATCTTGACTGTAGTACAATGCAAGATACTCCCAGTCAAGAATGGTCAAGTCAAGGACAGATATAGAAACTGACAACTCACTCACGAGACAAGGTAACACAAGAGACCAATAATCTAGCAATGTCAAATACCCTATACGTGCACGTAATCTAGAACAAGTAAAGCAATCAAGGATGAATCAATCATAATATGGAATCATGTGACAATATGAAAATGACTACAATAAGGAAAGAGATACCATGTAAATACTATATATGTTCGGCAAGGTATACTTGCCTGGGGATTGCACGGAGAACCAACAATGTATCGCCAATCAACAAGTCAGAAAGTCCAAGTCATCACAACTGTCTCCGAAAGCTGAAATAAACGTTACCAATATTCTCAGAATAGTCAAATTAGCTAGGATTGCCTGTCCTTAAGTCCAATTCTGAACACAGAGGTAAAACGGTAATTTCGGGCAAAAACGATGTCCGCCGTTGGATCCGCTTTGCACCGAAAAGCGTGCCAGAGTCAATGGTCTCTAAAGTTGTCAAACTATATGGCTACGGGTCCAGTTTTCCGATACAAACCCAACTGTATGTCCAAAGTTGGATTTCGACGGGCCGTGCACAAAATCGTCCGTTGAGTCGGACCGTGGGGCCCGCAAAACGGTAATCCAATCAACTGTCTCAGAATCGGACCAAACTTGGCATACAGGACCAGAAAAACGATACGGTCATGTTGGCGCAAGTTTCGTCTCGATCTGACGAGCGTGCACGAAGTAATTGAGAAACTTGCACAGGGGTCGATACGGTAAATTTCGACGGATACGCATCAAATTCGTCGCGCACACGCGACCAATTTGAATTCCGTCAAAGCCCACACGTCTACGAAGCTGTTACGCACCTTTCGATTCTTTCGGTTCGCGACCACGTCGCCCGGATTGGCGGGACGTACGTCGTATCGAAGGATTTTTCTATATTTTTACAGTTTTAAAAACATGTTTTTCTCGAACTTTGGATTCAAAATAATTTGCGTATGGTGCATGAAAAATTAGACTGCAAAAAGGGAGTTTGAGAGCTACATGTGGTTTACCAATACTGTCAAGAAGTTTTCGAAAATTTCTAATAGGTCGATTAGGAATCGTCTCCAAATATGGGGGTTTGGACCGTCCCATGTTCTGTTTTGAACAGGATTTTCGCGATGTTCGCGTTGATTTTCTGATCGATCCAGCGTACTATAATTAAATCTATCTGAAGACAGTTGAAGTGGTATAGATTAGGTTTATACCTGTGAAAACGGCACGAAGAAGGATCGATCGTACACGAAGAATTCCCGCTACGAAACAGCGCAGCTGCTGCATGTTGCTGTTCTATTTTCTCTGTTCACGCGTGCACGCGCGATTGCTCCGCCGTCCGGCGACGCGTGCGGCGGCGCACGGCGGTGGCGCGCACGGGGTCGGGTGGTTGTCCAACCAGTGGGGGTGGCACGTGTTTAAGATTAGGGTTTTTCCTCCGCTTCTCTCTCTCGATCCCTCTATACTTATATGCTGTGCGCTCGGTTTAATATCAGCGGATAGCAGGAACAAGCCCTGGTTAGTTGCTGTTGGGAAATATGTGGAGAGTGGTTGGGCCTGAGCTCGGGCTTGTGAGCCTGGGCTCGGCTTGGGTTTTTCATTACATTAAGAACAATGGTAATAGTAATAATAATAATAATAATAATAAAAAATAATAATAATAATAATAATAATAATAATAATAATAATAATAATAATAATAATAATAATCTTATTTCTTATAAATTAAATCCCTATATAATAATGTAAATGTACATATATATATATATATATATATATATATATATATATATATATATATATATATATATATATATATGTTACAAGACATAGTTACACTCCATATATAATAAGTAATATTTGCATTGCCATAAATAAATACATTTATAACTTACAAAAATTATATAATAAACCTTATGTAATATAAATACTAAACTTATAATCAATATATAATTAAACTATTATAAGTGTATACATCTGTAATTAAATTAAATAAAAGTATGTACATATAATCAAATACAGGCAAGATCGTATTTAACCTACTGATTCCAAAAGAATATACAAAGACATTATTTATAAACTATATTATCCCTTTAGTGATATATATATATATATATATATATATATATATATATATATATATATATATATATATATATATATATATATATATATATTGTCACGACCCGCTCCCGAATAATCAGACACGAGTCGGACACGCCCAGCCTTCGTCGTTAGACACGACGAAGTAAGCTGTACCAAGCTAGGGAAAACTAACCAGATAAACATGAAAGTATAGAA
Source organism: Iris pallida (assembly GCA_029216955.1). Lineage (NCBI taxonomy): Eukaryota > Viridiplantae > Streptophyta > Magnoliopsida > Asparagales > Iridaceae > Iris > Iris pallida. The sequence continues at coordinate 2,206,197 of JANAVB010000399.1, read as the reverse complement.
TCACAGCATCTAAAACGTATCCCAGAATGATCACCATAATCCACAAATCCAGATATCATAATGTACCAGAATCAACAGGAATGAAAAGTGCTATGAACTCTAAAGTCAATACCTCAAAGTAAAGCTAAGTAATCTAAACCTGAAGCCTCAAGCTAAGCCTCATCCTGCTCAACTAAATCCTGGGCTCTGGCCCATAGAGTAGATCAATGTCCTGCAAGCATACCTGTAACATATCCTATTCAGGAGCGGAGCAAAGTACAGTTCTAGGTAATGAACAATAACATCATGGTATGGAAAATAAATGCTGAAAGAATAAGAAGAACAAGATATGTAAAGAAAAGGAAGAACATGAACTACTGCTATAAAGATACATGAAGATTACGACTATATAAAGATGCAGGAAAGATCACGACTATAGCTAAAATCAAGATCAGGATCATAGGAAACTAATGTAAGAACAAAATCTTGAACATGTGTGTTATAAATTTGAAATACTTCTATGATATGTGACCGGCTTGGGTAAGACCATGAAAGAGCATGAAAAGATCCTGAAAGATCATATAAGGTACGGCTTAGGACCCGCGTGCACTGTGCGAGGCCTAAGCTAAAGATCATGAATAAGTATCCGGATTTGGTCACATATCTAGAGTATTTCCCCCACCCCAAGATACAAGTAAGATCATGAAAGAACAAGCCAGAAAAGATCATGAACGTGTCGCAGTGTGTCAGCAATAAAGAACAAGAAAATGCACTGATCAAAACCATAGAATGTACTTGCCTTGCTCCAGGAAAGCACGAATAGGCAATAGAGCTAGATATCCTCCTGTAATAGATAATGATGTGTACAAGTTGATTAATAACTGCTATTTCTAAAAGGTTTATCAAAGATTCTAATCCTGTTTTAAACATATTACTCAAACCTCCTACTCAACCTATCCTTTAACCACTACTCCAAATCTAAATACAAAGATCCTTAGTTTAACATATTAAAAATAAAACTCCTATAATTATACTTAAAACATTAATTAAACTATTCTTAAAAAGAGTAACTATATAATTGAGATAGGTTTTCAATACAATCAAGTTATTAGTCTAGAGGAAAAATATACTCATCTCATAGGTGTACACTTGGAATGAGTTAACCCATGCACTGTTCCCAGGTTTATTCTAAACTAAAGGAAATTTAATGAACCTAAAATTTACTTACAAGTGATCACCATTCCTGACAACAGTTAAAAGAGCCTTGATCTAACCAATGAAAGGCCATCCAAAAAACTGAAGCTCAAATGAACTGAAATCATGAGAATGAACATCTCAGGTTTTTTCCTGAAACAGACTGGCTAAATGTCCTAGGTCCCTGAACTAATGTCCAGGCTCCTCCATAGATCACAAGAAAAATAAATCAAAATAGGACTGAAATCTATTAACCTTTCTAAAATCATTCTTCCCCCAGGATTTAACATTGCACACTCCTATACCACAGTACATAGGTGTACCTGAGATTTGATATCAGATTCCAAGAATGAATCATCATGTTTAGACAACATAGCACTGAAAAGTGAAGTTCTCAGGTTTTGATGAAAACCCAATATTGCACATGACTCACAAGCCCAAATACTAAAACAAATTAACTTCTAGTTCAAATACCAGTCAACCAAACCACATTAAACCAATTCTGTTCTATTCCTGCTGCCAGGGTCCTTAGGTGCAATGCCAATATTATTTAGAGCTATACAATATAGAGCTATTGCCATAGAGACCAACTGTTATGCCCAGGTTCAATGATCCCAGGTCACTGCAGTCTATAGGGACTGAAATTAAGAGGAAATGATCTCATGTTTTGTCCAATAACAGTGTAAGAAATTCCCAGGTTCTTTGTCAAATAACTGTGCAAGAGGAGGACTTGGAGAACTTGAATTAGTTCCTAGGTTTCTCTCATCATATCACAGAACCCAGTGCATACTCCTATACACTTATGTGCTCAACCTTCCTGAATATGATTCCAGAAAAACATAAGGGTAGTGTTACCCCTCTCAGCCCAATAGTGCAGGGATCCATGATTCGACAAGGTGACTGTCCCAACAGAAAATCACCACTCAAATTACTGTAGATTACACAAGTTCCCCAGTTCAGTTTTGTGTCAAGACTGAAAGTAAGTCAGTCTAAAATAACTGTCAATTCATAGGAGAAACTTAACAAGATACATAGTATCTACAATTGAAAAACTGATGTAGAATACTACTCCCCAATCTATAGAACACCAATGTATTATACCCAAACCTGTGCCAAGATTTGATAGAATACTGGAATGTACAGATGGTGCCTAACCCCAGTTCAATCAATCCATTGTTCAGAACATAAAATTCGAATGTGATGATGTATGGCTTGCACATTCCTCAACTCACCCCTGGCTCAACTGGGAACCAGTCTCAGTTTCACTGAGACTTCTTCCTAGTTGACTGAGATGAAGTTAAGGTCATCCTGCCAAACTCATCTTATTCGAATCAGAGATCCTCACAGAACATACAGATCCAATCAAGTTCACAGGTCAAATACGAGGCCAACCCGATTGACATCCCAAAACAATTAGAACAATAGGGAATAGCACCCTGGTATCTCAATACCAAATTTCAGTTCCAGTCACCAATTCAACTGGAACCAGAGTAACAGAGATACCAAAATGATACCCCCCCAAGTTTACTTGAACCAACTGTTGATCTAAGATGTACATGGCATTCGAAAGGAAAATAGAGAGGTAAATTGGGATTACCTCTGAGTGTTCCTCAAGTAAAGACTGAATAATCAATGAACAACAGCCTGTTTCAAAACAACAATATAAACAACAATTTCCAAACCCTCTTTAGAATCAATTAGAAAAGTATTGATACTCACCAACCCAATTCCTATACTGCCATAAATCGAAGATCACCTGTTCACTAGGAACAACCATTCTAAATTCACATAATGTACAATCTTTCAGATCTATGATAGGAGAATTAGCAGAGTTATGTATCCTAGATTCAAAGGAGATCCTCACCTCGATTTCTTTGATCAGAATCAAATTAGAACAGATTTGAAGGAATGTGAGTAATCTTTGAGATGGAATCGACGTGCTCGATCAGGATCTGTTCATGACCGATTTAGATCATTGAGACAAACCATCGAACACCTCATGATCAGAATTTGTGAAGCTATTCATGAATGATTGATCAAATGAACGATCGACCAAATGTTTAGGAATCAATCCATTCCAACTCGCAATCAGAGTTTAATCAACAACTCTTGAGTTAAAACCGATCAGTTCAACCATTCCTCGATCCAATTCAATTCGAAATGAATTAAAAGATGGAAGGATCAGAATTTCTTACTGAGATTTCACATCAATTGCGGCCATTGATGTCTTGAACCTCAAGACTATCATTGCCATGGCTTGTCCAGAGCAAGCTCGAAGAAGAGAAAATTGGAGCAGAGGATTTGTTCAATCGATAGAGAGGAGAGGAGACCTTAAATAGCCAGCTAGTGGCGTGGGAATGAGGCTAGCCTTGCGCGGGAAATCACTCTGACAGGTTGTTAGAGGAAGAGAGCACATGGCCGTTGATTTTGAAAAGCTTCTCCAGGAACTCTTTAGAAGAGTAGGGAAGAACCAAATTCCTGGGCGAGTTTTTAAAGGAAAAACAAATGGAATTGGGCTGGCAGTGCTTGGCCCAATAATGGGTTTAAGAGTTTAAGCCCAAAGAGAATTTTAATTTAAATGAGAATATAACTTTACTTATGTAAAAAAAAATAATAAAAAATAATAATACATATTCCCAAATCGTAACTCAATATAAAAATTAAATTCTACTATATTCCAGGAAAATGAAGTTACAATTCTCTCCCCCTTGAAAAATTTTGTCCTCGAAATTGGAATGTGGACATAGATCATCAAGAATAGTGAATCCAATGAGTTGTTTATTGAATTCAAAATATATGAAACACAAAGCACTCAAGTGAACAAACTAGGATATCGCTCACGCATCTCGTCCTCATGCTCCCATGTGGACTCTCCCGGAGAGTGGTGTCTCCACATGACGCGGACAAGAGGAATGGTCTGGTTCCGCAGTCGCTTCTCCCTCCGGTCCAGGATCTCTACTGGCTGCTCCTCGTAGGTCAAACTCGGGCCCACCTCCAGCTCAGAATAGTCCACCACATGGCTCGGATCTGGAATGTAACGTCGAAGCTGAGATACGTGGAAGACGCTGTGCACTCCCTCCAAGCTAGCTGGAAGCGCTAGTCGATACGCCACCTCGCCAATTCGTGCTGTCACCTCAAAAGGCCCGATGAATCTCGGACTGAACTTCCCATCTCTGCCAAATCTGATGACGCTCCTAGTCAGCGAGATCTTCAGGAATACTCTGCTTCTAACTGCGAACTCCGGTAACCATATGCTGTTGTCCGCCTAGTGCTTCTGTCGATCCATGACGCTCTGAGCCTTGAGTCCAAGTACACACAAGAAGTTTGGGATATCACGCTTTGACAAAGATCGAGGATCAAATAATCACAAAGTGGAAGGAATTTCAATTACAACTCAGAGGAGCAAAATCATGAAGACACAACTATTAAGTACGATCAAAATTGATAGTTTAACACAAGTGGCCTAGCACAAGATAGAAAAATCATGGTCAAACAGACATTATTTAAGATCGAAATTTAGACAAGACACAAACGAAGTATGGAATCAAAATCTGGCAATGTATAATTTGAGGAAATCAATGATCTAACGATACAATACTAGAAGGTAATTAGCAAGGGTTGATTGAGGAGACGTACGAAATACTCAGGAGATACAGTATCAAATCAGGATGAACGTGCAAGGATCTGTGATTTTCGAAAACTAATAATCATATGAAAAGAAATATAATTTCTATGGTATCCGAAAACATATTGATATTTGAAATCACTTTACTTAGAATCCCTGCCCCGCCAGTGTATGTCTGGCTGCAGTGAACTTTCGGTTCCATGACTTAAATATCAATATGTTACCGAATAACATATCAACTTATTCATTTTCAAACAATTATCGACGAAGCAATTCAAGAGATGTAAATATGAAGAGTTTGACAAAGTCTCGATAATACTCGAAAACCTATGATTGTCTGAAATTACTTCAACTTAAAGTTTCTGCCTCGCCAGTGCGCTACTGGCTGCAGTGAACCCTCAGTCTCCATAATCCAGCTAATGGCTGCAGCGCACAACTGTCATACCATAGTAGGTCATCGAATAGCCTCTCGACTTTATCCCTAGGAATTTCAAAAGAGTTTCAAGGAATTCAAAATGAGTTTCAATAGTCCAAGTCACGGAAATGGTGAAGTTACCTGACTGTTAGAATTCAAGGATTTATTAGGTACTGAGAGACGACAAGGGTTCTCATCGGTGAGTACTAAAGAGCAACCAGGGAGATTTAAAATTTCAGACAGGGAGCGAAGTTTTAAATTATAACGAAATTCCAACTGATATCTGGAATGGTAACAAAATTCCATATATGGGTCATTATCCCGAAGGGATAACAGAGTCTCGAAGGATGAACAGTAACAAGGCATCAAATATAAGACAATATCGCAAAATAAGAAATAAATCGCGCATTGGAAACGAAGTTCAACAAAATCTCAAGTAATGACAAAATCTCGAACAGATCCCGAATGGAAAATAAAATCTCCAATAATATACAAAGTCTCATTAGAACTAAAATATCAACAAAATTGCAGATGGAAAGTAATTCTCGAACAAGAAGTAAGGTCATGACTAGTAAGGAGAAATAGGGTATCAAGTAGAGAATAGGGAACAAGCATTGAATGGTGAGTATGAAACAAGCAAAATCTCAAATAGGAAACGAGGTCAAATAAGGTCGTGAACAAAACAAATTCTTGAATAGGAGGCAAAATCTCGAAGGAAAGCAAGGTTCCGAATAGGAAACAGGATCTCAAAATCACGATTAGAAAACCAAATTTTAATAAAACCTCGAATAGAAAACTGAAACGAGTAGGAATTAAATCTCAATTAACACGAAGTTTGATGAGGGAACAAAATTTCCAAATAGGAGCCAACACTAGGAAACAAAGTCATGAATGATGAATATGCAAACGGTATCGATTAATGGATTTCAAACAATTATCAAATTGTGGATCTGAAACAAGTTTACCGAATAGAAAATAATATCTCGAAATAAGTTTCGAATATCAATCAAGGTTTCAAAATGGAAAAAGAAGTTTTGAAGAAATGATCTAGATGCTAAGAGGATTTTAAGGAGAGGCTGGATTGCTAATCAGATACATGGTTTTCTCAACCATGCAAAAGAAATCTTCTGTCTTCAATCTGTCTTCAGTATTTCCTCCGGGACTGGAATTACTTCAATCTTCTTCACTGTCCTGACGTAGACTGGTCCATACGGTAATGCTCCATATAGCTGCTGAATCTGGAGAGGCGGGTCCTTTTGTTGCGGTCTTGGTGCTCCTCGTGCTTGTTCTCGGGCAATGCGATCAACGATCTCCGCACAATCTTTGGCTTGATAGGCAGACGGTCCGTAGAATAAGCATAGCCTCCGTCTTTTGCGGCACTCCTCGAAGCGATGTCCTGGATTGCGACAGAAAATACAAATGATAGCCGGCTGAATCTGAATCTCCTGCTGGGCTGAAGACGTGTTGTCTGAGTGTGGCGACGCTTCGCGGATCCATAATAGCTGCTATCTCGGTCATAAGTCTTCATGTCTTTCATAAACTTCAGCTTCAGGTCTCATTCTATTGTTAGTGCAATATTCTGGATCTTCTGGCTGGTGGCACCAATCTCCGGAGAAGTCGGGTCCTCAGGGACTAGGATGATTTTCAGTGGCTACTCCAGGTTCTCGATCTGCTACTCGGTGCAAGATATGCGCTTGGCGTCGGAGAAGTCCAAAAGTCTGAGAGTCTGGAAATCAGAAGTCCTGCTTGGCTCGGAGAGTGTATCCACAAGTCTGGCTTAAAAAGGATGGCATGCTCCCTCTGGTTGTTAAGGGACTCTTCAAACGTCTCTGTCAACTACGTACTACCCATGGGGATAGTAGCGTGATAGAAGGTAGTGGAAGCTTGAAACCTTCAAGTGTAGGTGGATCAACAGTTCTGGTGTCTCATGCTTTTGAACTATCTGCAAAACAGAAAACTGTTAAAATAACCTAGACCTAAATACAACAAGTGTTTATAGAATATCAAAATACCTGATATACCTGATATACCCTTACTTCCCAATTTTTCCTATGCTATGATCAAGTTTCCCTAGTGTAAATCAAGTCCCCCAATAGTACGCTAAGTCCTAGGTACCATTAGGAAGACCTGCATGGGCCACCACTAAAACATGTCACGACCCGCTCCCGAATAATCGGACACGAGTCGGACACGCCCAGCCTTCGTCGTTAGACACGACGAAGTAAGCTGTACCAAGCTAGGGAAAACTAACCAGATAAACATGAAAGTATAGAATCACAGCATCTAAAACGTATCCCAGAATGATCACCATAATCCACAAATCCAGATATCATAATGTACCAGAATCAACAGGAATGAAAAGTGCTATGAACTCTAAAGTCAATACCTCAAAGTAAAGCTAAGTAATCTAAACCTGAAGCCTCAAGCTAAGCCTCATCCTGCTCAACTAAATCCTGGGCTCTGGCCCATAGAGTAGATCAATGTCCTGCAAGCATACCTGCAATATATCCTATTCAGGAGCGGAGCAAAGTACAGTTCTAGGTAATGAACAATAACATCATGGTATGGAAAATAAATGCTGAAAGAACAAGAAGAACAAGATATGTAAAGAAAATGAAGAACATGAACTACTGCTATAAAGATACATAAAGATCACGACTATATAAAGATGCAGGAAAGATCACGACTATAGCTAAAATCAAGATCAGGATCATAGGAAACTAATGTAAGAACAAAATCTTGAACATGTGTGTTATAAATTTGAAATACTTCTATGATATGTGACCGGCTTGGGTAAGACCATGAAAGAGCATGAAAAGATCCTGAAAGATCATATAAGGTACGGCTTAGGACCCGCGTGCACTGTACGAGGCCTAAGCTAAAGATCATGAATAAGTATCCGGGTTTGGTCACATATCTAGAGTATTTTCCCTACCCCAAGATACAAGTAAGATCATGAAAGAACAAGCCAGAAAAGATCATGAACGTGTCGCAGTGTGTCAGCAATAAAGAACAAGAAAATGCACTGATCAAAACCGTAGAATGTACTTGCCTTGCTCCAGGAAAGCACGAATAGGCAATAGAGCTAGATATCCTCCTGTAATAGATAATGATGTGTACAAGTTGATTAATAACTGCTATTTCTAAAAGGTTTATCAATGATTCTAATCCTGTTTTAAACATATTACTCAAACCTCCTACTCAACCTATCCTTTAACCACTACTCCAAATCTAAATACAAAGATCCTTAGTTTAACATACTAAAAATAAAACTCCTACAATTATACTTAAAACATTAATTAAACTATTCTTAAAAAGAGTAACTATATAATTGAGATAGGTTTTCAATACAATCAAGTTATTAGTCTAGAGGAAAAATATACTCATCTCATAGGTGTACACTTGGAATGAGTTAACCCATGCACTGTTCCCAGGTTTATTCTAAACGAAAGGAAATTTAATGAACCTAAAATTTACTTACAAGTGATCACCATTCCTGACAACAGTTAAAAGAGCCTTGATCTAACCAATGAAAGGCCATCCAAAAAACTGAAGCTCAAATGAACTGAAATCATGAGAATGAACATCTCAGGTTTTTTCCTGAAACAGACTGGCTAAATGTCCCAGGTCCCTGAACTAATGTCCAGGCTCCTCCATAGATCACAAGGAAAATAAATCAAAATAGGACTGAAATCTATTAACCTTTCTAAAATCATTCTTCCCCCAGGATTTAACATTGCACACTCCTATACCACAGTACATAGGTGTACCTGAGATTTGATATCAGATTCCAAGAATGAATCATCATGTTTAGACAACATAGCACTGAAAAGTGAAGTTCTCAGGTTTTGATGAAAACCCAATATTGCACATGACTCACAAGCCCAAATACTAAAACAAATTAACTTCTAGTTCAAATACCAGTCAACCAAACCACATTAAACCAATTCTGTTCTATTCCTGCTGCCAGGGTCCTTAGGTGCAATGCCAAGATTATTTAGAGCTATACAATATAGAGCTATTGCCATAGAGACCAACTGTTATGCCCAGGTTCAATGATCCCAGGTCACTGCAGTCTATAGGGACTGAAATTAAGAGGAAATGATCTCATGTTTTGTCCAATAACAGTGCAAGAAATTCCCAGGTTCTTTGTCAAATAACTGTGCAAGAGGAGGACTTGGAGAACTTGAATTAGTTCCCAGGTTTCTCTCATCATATCACAGAACCCAGTGCATACTCCTATACACTTATGTGCTCAACCTTCCTGAATATGATTCCAGAAAAACATAAGGGTAGTGTTACCCCTCTCAGCCCAATAGTGCAGGGATCCATGATTCGACAAGGTGATTGTCCCAACAGAAAATCACCACTCAAATCACTGTAGATTACACAAGTTCCCCAGTTCAGTTTTGTGTCAAGACTGAAAGTAAGTCAGTCTAAAATAACTGTCAATTCATAGGAGAAACTTAACAAGATACATAGTATCTACAATTGAAAAACTGATGTAGAATACTACTCCCCAATCTATAGAACACCAATGTATTATACCCAAACCTGTGCCAAGATTTGATAGAATACTGGAATGTACAGATGGTGCCTAACCCCAGTTCAATCAATCCATTGTTCAGAACATAAAATTCGAATGTGATGATGTATGGCTTGCACATTCCTCAACTCACCCCTGGCTCAACTGGGAACCAGTCTCAGTTTCACTGAGACTTCTTCCTAGTTGACTGAGATGAAGTTAAGGTCATCCTACCAAACTCATCTTATTCGAATCAGAGATCCTCACAGAACATACAGATCCAATCAAGTTCACAGGTCAAATACGAGGCCAACCCGATTGACATCCTAAAACAATTACAACAATAGGGAATAGCACCCTGGTATCTCAATACCAAATTTCAGTTCCAGTCACCAATTCAACTGGAACCAGAGTAACAGAGATACCAAAATGATACCCCCCCCAAGTTTACTTGAACCAACTGTTTATCTAAGATGTACATGGCATTCGAAAGGAAAATAGAGAGGTAAATTGGGATTACCTCTGAGTGTTCCTCAAGTAAAGACTGAATAATCAATGAACAATAGCCTGTTTCAAAACAACAATATAAACAACAATTTCCAAACCCTCTTTAGAATCAATTAGAAAAGTATTGATACTCACCAACCCAATTCCTATACTGCCATAAATCGAAGATCAATTGTCCTGTTCACTAGGAACAACCATTCTAAATTCACATAATGTATAATCTATCAGATCTATGATAGGAGAATTAGTAGAGTTATGTATCCTAGATTCAAAGGAGATCCTCACCTCGATTTCCTTGATCAGAATCAAATTAGAACAGATTTGAAGGAATGTGAGTAATCTTCGAGATGGAATCGACGTGCTCGATCAGGATCTGTTCATGACCGATTTAGATCATTGAGACAAACCATCGAACACCTCATGATCAGAATTTGTGAAGGTATTCATGAATGATTGATCAAATGAACGATCGACCAAATGTTTAGGAATCAATCCATTCCAACTCGCAATCAGAGTTTAATCAACAACTCTTGAGTTAAAACCGATCAGTTCAACCATTCCTCGATCCAATTCAATTCGAAATGAATTAAAAGATGGAAGGATTAGAATTTCTTACTGAGATTTCACATCAATTGCTGCCATTGATGTCTTGAACCTCAAGACTATCATTGCCATGGCTTGTCCAGAGCAAGCTCGAAGAAGAGAAAATTGGAGCAGAGGATTTGTTCAATCGATAGAGAGGAGAGGAGACCTTAAATAGCCAGCTAGTGGCGTGGGAATGAGGCTAGCCTTGCGCGGAAAATCACTCTGACAGGTTGTTAGAGGAAGAGAGCACATGGCCGTTGATTTTGAAAAGCTTCTCCAGGAACTCTTTAGAAGAGTAGGGAAGAACCAAATTCCTGGGTGAGTTTTTAAAGGAAAAACAAATAGAATTGGGCTGGCAGTGCTTGGCCCAATAATGGTTTTAAGAGTTTAAGCCCAAAGAGAATTTTAATTTAAATGAGAATATAACTTTACTTATGTAAAAATAAATAATAAAAAATAATAATACATATTCCCAAATCGTAACTCAATATAAAAATTAAATTCTACTATATTCCAGGAAAATGAAGTTACAATTCTCTCCCCCTTGAAAAATTTTGTCCTCGAAATTGGAATGTGGACATAGATCATCAAGGATAGTGAATCCAATGAGTTGTTTATTGAATTCAAAATATATGAAACACAAAGCACTCAAGTGAACAAACTAGGATATCGCTCACGCATCTCGTCCTCACGCTCCCATGTGGACTCTCCCGGAGAGTGGTGTCTCCACATGACGCGGACAAGAGGAATGGTCTGGTTCCGCAGTCGCTTCTCCCTCCAGTCCAGGATCTCTACTGGCTGCTCCTCGTAGGTCAAACTCGGGCCTACCTCCAGCTCAGAATAGTCCACCACATGGCTCGGATCTGGAATGTAACGTCGAAGCTGAGATACGTGGAAGACGCTGTGCACTCCCTCCAAGCTAGCTGGAAGCGCAAGTCCATACGCCACCTCGCCAATTCGTGCTGTCACCTCGAAAGGCCCGATGAATCTCGGACTGAACTTCCCATCTCTGCCAAATCTGATGACGCTCCTAGTCAGCGAGATCTTCAGGAATACTCTGCTTCTAACTGCGAACTTCGGTAACCATCTGCTGTTGTCCGCCTAGTGCTTCTGTCGATCCATGACGCTCTGAGCCTTGAGTCCAAGTACACACAAGAAGTTTGGGATATCACGCTTTGACAAAGATCGAGGATCAAATAATCACGAAGTGGAAGGAATTTCAATTACAACTCAGAGGAGCAAAATCATGAAGACACAACTATTAAGTACGATCAAAATTGATAGTTTAACACAAGTGGCCTAGCACAAGATAGAAAAATCATGGTCAAACAGACATTATTTAAGATCGAAATTTAGACAAGACACAAACGAAGTATGGAATCAAAATCTGGCAATGTATAATTTGAGGAAATCAATGATCTAACGATACAATACTAGAAGGTAATTAGCAAAGGTTGATTGAGGAGACGTACGAAATACTCAGGAGATACAGTATCAAATCAGGATGAACGTGCAAGGATATGTGATTTTCGAAAACTAATAATCATATGAAAAAAAAATATAATTTCTATGGTATCCGAAAATATATTGATATTTGAAATCACTTTACTTAGAATCCCTGCCCCGCCAGTGTATGTCTGGCTGCAGTAAACTTTCGGTTCCATGACTTAAATATCAATATGTTACCGAATAACATATCAACTTATTCATTTTCAAACAATTATCGACGAAGCAATTCAAGAGATGTAAATATGAAGAGTTTGACAAAGTCTCGATAATACTCGAAAACCTATGATTGTCTGAAATCACTTCAACTTAAAGTTTCTGCCTCGCCAGTGCGCTACTGGCTGCAGTGAACCCTCAGTCTCCATAATCCAGCTAATGGCTGCAGCGCGCAACTGTCATACCATAGTAGGTCATCGAATAGCCTCTCGACTTTATCCCTAGGAATTTTAAAAGAGTTTCAAGGAATTCAAAATGAGTTTCAATAGTCCAAGTCACGGAAATGGTGAAGTTACCTGACTGTTAGAATTTAAGGATTTATTAGGTACTGAGAGACGACAAGGGATCTCATCGGTGAGTACTAAAGGGCAACCAGGGAGATTTAAAATTTCAGACAGGGAGCGAAGTTTCAAATTATAACGAAATTCCAACTGATATCTGGAATGGTAATAAAATTCCATATATGGGTCATTATCCCGAAGGGATAACAGAGTCTCGAAGGATGAACAGTAACAAGGCATCAAATATAAGACAATATCGCAAAATAAGAAATAAATCGCGCATTGGAAACGAAGTCCAACAAAATCTCAAGTAATGACAAAATCTCGAACAGATCCCGAATGGAAAATGAAATCTCCAATAATATACAAAGTCTTATTAGAACTAAAATATCAACAAAATTGCAGATGGAAAGTAATTCTCGAACAAGAAGTAAGGTCATGACTAGTAAGGAGAAATAGGGTATCAAGTAGAGAATAGGGAACAAGCATTGAATGGTGAGTATGAAACAAGCAAAATCTCAAATAGGAAACGAGGTCAAATAAGGTCGTGAACAAAACAAATTATTGAATAGGAGGCAAAATCTCGAAGGAAAGCAAGGTTCCGAATAGGAAACAGGATCTCAAAATCATGATTAGAAAACCAAATTTCAATAAAACCTCGAATAGAAAACTGAAACGAGTAGGAATTAAATCTCAATTAACACGAAGTTTGATGAGGAAACAAAATTTCCAAATAGGAGCCAACACTAGGAAACAAAGTCATGAATGATGAATATGCAAACGGTATCGATTAATGGATTTCAAACAATTATCAAATTGTGGATCTGAAACAAGTTTACCGAATAGAAAATAATATCTCGAAATAAGTTTCGAATATCAATCAAGGTTTCAAAATGGAAACAAGAAGTTTTGAAGAAATGATCTAGATGCTAAGAGGATTTTAAGGAGAGGCTGGATTGCTAATCAGATACATGGTTTTTCCAACCATGCAAAAGAAATCTTCTGTCTTCAATCTGTCTTCAGTATTTCCTCCGGGACTGGAATTACTTCAATCTTCTTCACTGTCCTGACGTAGACTGGTCCATGCGGTAATGCTCCATATAGCTGCTGAATCTGGAGAGGCGGGTCCTTTTGTTGCGGTCTTGGTGCTCCTCGTGCTTATTCTCGGGCAGTGCGATCAACGATCTCCGGACAATCTTTGGCTTGATGGACAGACGGTCCGTAGAATAAGCATAGCCTCCGTCTTTTGCGGCACTCCTCGAAGCGATGTCCTGGATTGTGGCAGAAAATACAAATGATAGCCGGCTGAATCTGAATCTCCTGCTGGACTGAAGACGTGTTGTCTGAGTGTGGCGACGCTTCGCGGATCCATAATAGCTGCTATCTCGGTCATAAGTCTTCATGTCTTTCATAAACTTCAGCTTCAGGTCTTATTCTATTGTTAGTGCAATATTCTGGATCTTCTGGCTGGTGGCACCAATCTCCGGAGAAGTCGGGTCCTCAGGGACTAGGATGATTTTCAGTAGCTACTCCAGGTTCTCGATTTGCTACTCGGTGCAAGATATGCGCTTGGCGTCGGAGAAGTCCAAAAGTCTGAGAGTCTGGAAATCAGAAGTCCTGTCTGGCTCGGAGAGTGTATCCACAAGTCTGGCTTAAAAAGGATGGCATGCTCCCTCTGGTTGTTAAGGGACTCTTCAAACGTCTCTGTCAACTACGTACTACCCATGGAGATAGTAGCGTGAAAGAAGGTAGTGGAAGCTTGAAACCTTCAAGTGTAGGTGGATCAACAGTTCTGGTGTCTCATGCTTTTGAACTATCTGCAAAACAGAAAACTGTTAAAATAACATAGACCTAAATACAACAAGTGTTTATAGAATATCAAAATACCTGATATACCTGATATACCCTTACTTCCCGATTTTTCCTATGCTATGATCAAGTTTCCCTAGTGTAAATCAAGTCCCCCAATAGTACGCTAAGTCCTAGGTACCATTAGGAAGACCTGTATGGGCCACCACTAAAACATGTCATGACCCGCTCCCGAATAATCGGACACGAGTCGGACACGCCCAGCCTTCGTCGTTAGACACGACGAAGTAAGCTGTACCAAGCTAGGGAAAACTAACCAGATAAACATGAAAGTATAGAATCACAGCATCTAAAACGTATCCCAGAATGATCACCATAATCCACAAATCCAGATATCATAATGTACCAGAATCAACAGGAATGAAAAGTGCTATGAACTCTAAAGTCAATACCTCAAAGTAAAGCTAAGTAATCTAAACCTGAAGCCTCAAGCTAAGCCTCATCCTGCTCAACTAAATCCTGGGCTCTGGTCCATAGAGTAGATCAATGTCCTGCAAGCATACCTGCAACATATCCTATTCAGGAGCGGAGCAAAGTACAGTTCTAGGTAATGAACAATAACATCATGGTATGGAAAATAAATGCTGAAAGAACAAGAAGAACAAGATATGTAAAGAAAAGGAAGAACATGAACTACTGCTATAAAGATACATGAAGATCACGACAATATAAAGATGCAGGAAAGATCACGACTATAGCTAAAATCAAGATCAGGATCATAGGAAACTAATGTAAGAACAAAATCCTGAACATGTGTGTTATAAATTTGAAATACTTCTATGATATGTGACCGGCTTGGGTAAGACCATGAAAGAGCATGAAAAGATCCTGAAAGATCATATAAGGTACGGCTTAGGACCCGCGTGCACTGTGCGAGGCCTAAGCTAAAGATCATGAATAAGTATCCGGGTTTGGTCACATATCTAGAGTATTTCCCCCACCCCAAGATACAAGTAAGATCATGAAAGAACAAGCCAGAAAAGATCATGAACGTGTCGCAGTGTGTCAGCAATAAAGAACAAGAAAATGCACTGATCAAAACCATAGAATGTACTTGCTTTGCTCCAGGAAAGCACGAATAGGCAATAGAGCTAGATATCCTCCTGTAATAGATAATGATGTGTACAAGTTGATTAATAACTGCTATTTCTAAAAGGTTTATCAAAGATTCTAATCCTGTTTTAAACATATTACTCAAAGCTCCTACTCAACCTATCCTTTAACCACTACTTCAAATCTAAATACAAAGATCCTTAGTTTAACATACTAAAAATAAAACTCCTACAATTATACTTAAAACATTAATTAAACTATTCTTAAAAAGAGTAACTATATAATTGAGATAGGTTTTCAATACAATCAAGTTATTAGTCTAGAGGAAAAATATACTCATCTCATAGGTGTACACTTGGAATGAGTTAACCCATGCACTGTTCCCAGGTTTATTCTAAACTAAAGGAAATTTAATGAACCTAAAATTTACTTACAAGTGATCACCATTCCTGACAACAGTTAAAAGAGCCTTGATCTAACCAATGAAAGGCCATCCAAAAAACTGAACCTCAAATGAACTGAAATCATGAGAATGAACATCTCAGGTTTTTTCCTGAAACAGACTGGCTAAATGTCCCAGGTCCCTGAACTAATGTCCAGGCTCCTCCATAGATCACAAGGAAAATAAATCAAAATAGGACTGAAATCTATTAACCTTTCTAAAATCATTCTTCCCCCAGGATTTAACTTGCACACTCCTATACCACAGTACATAGGTGTACCTGAGATTTGATATCAGATTCCAAGAATGAATCATCATGTTTAGACAACATAGCACTGAAAAGTGAAGTTCTCAGGTTTTGATGAAAACCCAATATTGCACATGACTCACAAGCCCAAATACTAAAACAAATTAACTTCTAGTTCAAATACCAGTCAACCAAACCACATTAAACCAATTCTGTTCTATTCCTGCTGCCAGGGTCCTTAGGTGCAATGCCAAGATTATTTAGAGCTATATAATATAGAGCTATTGCCATAGAGACCAACTGTTATGCCCAGGTTCAATGATCCCAGGTCACTGCAGTCTATAGGGACTGAAATTAAGAGGAAATGATCTCATGTTTTGTCCAATAACAGTGCAAGAAATTCCCAGGTTCTTTGTCAAATAACTGTGCAAGAGGAGGACTTGGAGAACTTGAATTAGTTCCCAGGTTTCTCTCATCATATCACAGAACCCAGTGCATACTCCTATACACTTATGTGCTCAACCTTCCTGAATATGATTCCAGAAAAACATAAGGGTAGTGTTACCCCTCTCAGCCCAATAGTGCAGGGATCCATGATTCGACAAGGTGATTGTCCCAACAGAAAATCACCACTCAAATCACTGTAGATTACACAAGTTCCCCAGTTCAGTTTTGTGTCAAGACTGAAAGTAAGTCAGTCTAAAATAACTGTCAATTCATAGGAGAAACTTAACAAGATACATAGTATCTACAATTGAAAAACTGATATAGAATACTACTCCCCAATCGATAGAACACCAATGTATTATACCCAAACCTGTGCCAAGATTTGATAGAATACTGGAATGTACAGATGGTGCCTAACCCCAGTTCAATCAATCCATTGTTCAGAACATAAAATTCGAATGTGATGATGTATGGCTTGCACATTCCTCAACTCACCCCTGGCTCAACTGGGAACCAGTCTCAGTTTCACTGAGACTTCTTCCTAGTTGACTGAGATGAAGTTAAGGTCATCCTGCCAAACTCATCTTATTCGAATCAGAGATCCTCACAGAACATACAGATCCAATCAAGTTCACAGGTCAAATACGAGGCCAACCCGATTGACATCCCAAAACAATTAGAACAATAGGGAATAGCACCCTGGTATCTCAATACCAAATTTCAGTTCCAGTCACCAATTCAACTGGAACCAGAGTAACAGAGATACCAAAATGATACCCCCCCAAGTTTACTTGAACCAACTGTTGATCTAAGATGTACATGGCATTCGAAAGGAAAATAGAGAGGTAAATTAGGATTACCTCTGAGTGTTCCTCAAGTAAAGACTGAATAATCAATGAACAACAGCCTGTTTCAAAACAACAATATAAACAATAATTTCCAAACCCTCTTTAGAATCAATTAGAAAAGTATTGATACTCACCAACCTAATTCCTATACTGCCATAAATCGAAGATCAATTGTCCTGTTCACTAGGAACAACCATTCTAAATTCACACAATGTACAATCTATCAGATCTATGATAGGAGAATTAGCAGAGTTATGTATCCTAGATTCAAAGGAGATCCTCACCTCGATTTCCTTGATCAGAATCAAATTAGAACAGATTTGAAGGAATGAGAGTAATCTTCGAGATGGAATCGACGTGCTCGATCAGGATCTGTTCATGACCGATTTAGATCATTGAGACAAACCATCGAACACCTCATGATCAGAATTTGTGAAGCTATTCATGAATGATTGATCAAATGAACGATAGACCAAATGTTTAGGAATCAATCCATTCCAACTCGCAATCAGAGTTTAATCAACAACTCTTGAGTTAAAACCGATCAGTTCAACCATTCCTCGATCCAATTCAATTCGAAATGAATTAAAAGATGGAAGGATCAGAATTTCTTACTGAGATTTCACATCAATTGCTGCCATTGATGTCTTGAACCTCAAGACTATCATTGCCATGGCTTGTCCAGAGCAAGCTCGAAGAAGAGGAAATTGGAGCAGAGGATTTGTTCAATCGATAGAGAGGAGAGGAGACCTTAAATAGCCAGCTAGTGGCGTGGGAATGAGGCTAGCCTTGCGCGGGAAATCACTCTGACAGGTTGTTAGAGGAAGAGAGCACATGGCCGTTGATTTTGAAAAGCTTCTCCAGGAACTCTTTAGAAGAGTAGGGAAGAACCAAATTCCTGGGTGAGTTTTTAAAGGAAAAACAAATGGAATTGGGCTGGCAGTGCTTGGCCCAATAATGGGTTTAAGAGTTTAAGCCCAAAGAGAATTTTAATTTAAATGAGAATATAACTTTACTTATGTAAAAAAAAAATAATAAAAAATAATAATACATATTCCCAAATCGTAACTCAATATAAAAATTAAATTCTACTATATTCCAGGAAAATGAAGTTATATATATATATATATATATATATATATATATATATATATATATATATATATATATATATATATATAACTATTATAAATGATTTTCTTGGCCATAAAAGTAAAATACCAGTACAATTATTATATATATATATACCATATACATCTACATGGTCGTTTCGATATGTCTACATGAGTTGGGACTGGCTTGGGTCGAGTCTGTGCCAGAATAGTACATTCGGATCTCCTAAGAGTCAATAATCTAATAATAAATAAATAACAATTTAACTATTTCTAGGAGTTAAGTCGCAACTTAGCTTGATTTTCCTAGTTAGAGCACACCTATGGCTGGGTCTTCCTTGGCATGGATAATACACTAGTCAAGGCACGCCACTGTACTATCCGTGCCATGGTTCCTAGTCGTCAGGTACTTCAAAACTCAACCATGTCTTAAGGTCATCTACCGTAATAATTAACTAAATAATTATTTATAAAAATAAATTTTAAAAATTACCATTCAAATCCAATAAATAGAAAAAAATAATTTCAAACATTTCCGGGAAGGGGAGCTACATTTACTCTGTTGTATCCGAGCAAGCAAATCGGCATGTGCCACGTGTCACCTCCTTCGGTTATGTTTATAACCATCAGAGATCTCGTTTAGAGGAAAATCTCGATGTCCGCCACGTGTCAGCGCCGCAGAAGCCCGTACCGTACAATGACGGCAGATTCTTTCATATCTCAGGAACCCTAATGCACATCGCATATGTGTTGGTTCTCTATAAATAGAAGGAGTTCTTCTTCCACCAAAGCATCGACAGGAGAGACATCGACAGAGGGAACATTGACAATCGATAATCTTCAAAGGAGCAACAATCTCTATCCCCGAAGAGTCGACCACCCTCATCTACCTATCAACCAAAGAACCAACCAACCAGCTTCAAGGGATCTTCTCATCTAGACAGCCTCTTGATCGGTGACCCCAGAGTCCCATTAAAGGCACCAGAGAGCCATATCAAGGTTGATTCATCGTCAGATCGTCAACGGAGTAAAAGAGCCGCTGCAGTACTCAATGTCCACCGTCACACTTTCCTAGAAACCTCTTCTCCCTGTACTTAGAATATCTTGTTTAGGACTTCCTTCTTTGTACACAGATACCTTATACGTTCAATAAAGCAAAAAGTTCGTTCAACCTTTTGTTACGTCGAACAAAATGACGACTCTGCTGTGGACTACCTTCTCCTCCAACGAGAAGGTGGTGACGCAATCTGATGACAACTTGCTGGAAGCTTTTCAAGACATGCTGGTCGTACGCTTCGACCAGCAGACTTTTGAAGATCTCCTCTCTGATGAAAAGTCGAAGACTTGGAAGCGGTTCGTACAAACGAAGAAGACTCGACATGTCTGGAGGCCTAAAGCGGCTACATCCAACAGCACGATGGCGGGAACTGCATCTCAGGACCCCCTCAACGTCAAGGCCATAGAGAAGATCCCGGCTGCTACAGCCTTATCCCCTCGTCCGATTCTCGTCCCGGGAAAGCATGACGAAGAAGATGGTGGTTCCATGGTGGATCTGACGAAGGAACGATGCCAAAGGAAGCGTACACCGGTCCAACCCCTTACGACAGGAGTATTGTCGGCAAGGAGATCTGTCTTCGACAGAATTGCTTTCCCTTCAGGTAAACCTTCGGCGGACTCTGAATACTACTCACCCGCTGGGGGTAGTAGGAAGAATTCCCAGGTGGCCTGCGCTTTGTACAATAAGCGTGCGACACCAACGGCAGACCAGAGGCCCGTGTTGACAGTAACACGCGCAGCCGATGGAAAGCTATACAAGACTGGCTCTCACACTCCGATGCCTCAACCAGTCGAATCTTCCTTCCATTGGGGTGCTCATGTGCGTAAGCCAAGCCAGGGGGTACATCTCACGGAGAGGGAACCATACGAGCAGCGTTCCTGCAGGAGCGACATGAGGCTTTCTCGCCAGACCCGCTCTGACTGTGCTTACATACAGCTTCCCTGCATGTACAATAGGAGTGCTACGACAGAAGATCCAACCCTCTCCCAAGCGGAAGAAGAATCTGTGGTGCAAGACGTGCCTAAATCAAGGCACTATTGTACCCAGATTACCATCAACTACAGTTGTCAGTAGACAGCTGCGCCATCGCCGAACAGGCGCTCCGTCTTCTAGAGAATCTACTCCACGTCGACTCCACGCCAGAGGCCTAACAGGGGGTTGGTGAGACATAGAGAAGACGAGCCCCGCATTGCCACATGCTACGCGGTACAGGGTTCCAGAGCTTTCAAGGAGCCCTTCCAGAATCCTCCCATATCGGTTGCTAAACCAAAGAGGAGGTCAGAAAACAGTAAAGCTAAGGTACCTGATGCAGGTGTGTTACAAGGCACTCGTTCCAAATCTGTATTGGCTTCCTTGTCAAAAACTGGGGGTAGCCAGCCTCCTACCATGCACAACAACCCTGTGTTCCAATCTGACGAGGCGCAATACGACACGGATGTCTCCATCGGTGCAGCCAGTCACCAGACCGAGGGTAGTAACTATACTGAGTCCGAAGAAGATCACAATCTTACGGTATATCCTAAAAACAGCGAGACTCAGGCGTCTGAGCCAGAAAGTGAAGGATCTACTGCTCCTTCGAGTCACCCTCACACTCGGTCTGTCTTCATAGCCGACGGCAATGAGGAAGACAACAGCGAAGCTCTCAGACGTATCGAAGTCATCGAGACGAAGTTAGATACGTTGACGGACACCATGAAGACCCTGTCCTTGGTCATCATCAACCTCAAGAGTAGCATGGCCCCCGCTGCTTCTACACCTGCACGTGATCCGCCAACTAATAACGAATCCAGCAGGTTGCCTACTGCCAATCAGAAAGGACTAGCATCATCTCCTCCATTGGCTATAGGCTCCGCAATGCCGACCGAGATACAGCAGGCCATCAAGGAGCTGTATGCTTGTCATATACCAAAGAGAAGCAAGCAACGCTCTGGAAGATAGGAATCCGACAGCCATACCCTGCCGAGTGGGACAACGTCGTCTATCCTCCCAAATACAATCTGTAGATGCTTACACCTTATGAAGGAAAGAGGTCTCCCCAACAATACTTGAGGTACTTTGCCTCAGTAACGGGGCACCTGCCAAAGGAGGACGCCCTCATGTCCAACATATTCATAGGAGCCCTGTAGGGGGTAGCCTATGAATGGTTCTGCAGTCTTCCGGACGACTGCATCTCGTCATTTGAAGACCTGAAGACTCGGTTCGTGGACCGATTCTACAAACGAGGCATGGATATGACTATGTCGACCCTCATGGAAATTGTCCAAAGGGAGAAAGAGCCTGTCCACACATACTTCGAGTGCTTCCGACAGGCAGCCCTCAGATTACCACCCGGCATGCCCGAGCCCATACTTATGGACTCCTGCCGCAAGAACATGTTGCCCGCTATAAAATTGTGGCACAATACTCCCTGCACGGAGTGGACGTCTTTCATTACAGAGGCGGATGCCGCACAGAGGAAAGCCCAGGACGTGCAGCTCCCGGGACTACAATTTTCTGTACCCGAAGACAAGGGGAGACGCTCATACAGCAACAACCCTAAAGACAGAAAAGGCAAGCAAGCCATGACGTCAACATCTCCAAAGGTTTAGCAGCCACGAACCCCAAGTATGCGAAAGCGTAGAGACCGAAGGAGACTTACTCTTTCAATGACGAGGATATGCTGGAGCTCTTCGAGATGCTTACAAAGAGCGGCAAACTGTCCATTCTGCCACCCAAGCGACCTGATTAAGTGGCAAAGGTGGACTATCCCAAGTACTGCCATTATCACCAGTATGTCCATCACTCAACACGGGACTGTTATGTGTTGAAGGGACAAATTCAACGCCTCATTAACGCCAACGTCATATCGTTGGATTACGAGAAGAAGACCGTCATGGCCAACATGGTTACTCTCTAGTCTGAGAGTAGTCCGGCCGCAGAGGCGCATCATGACGTCATTCCTGCCTCCGACGTGGCAGTAGAAGTGGTCAATCTTCTAACAGCACCGAATTACGAGCAAGAGGACACCTTGTACTCTGATGACAGAGTCGTTCGGGGCTTCAAAGAAATGCTATCCGCCAACATGGTCTCTCTAAACCCCTCAGTCGAGGATGAAGTCTAAGCGTTCGAATACTTCGAAGACGAACCCTGGGCACAGCGCTTAGGATCCCAATGGAAGTGGCATTTCGAGCAGCGTAGACCCCATACAGAAGATGAAGTCATCCAGGTCGAATTAGGAGATTAGGCCTCACCTAAGCCCATCTTCATTAGCAAAAGTCTAACAGAAGATGATAGGCAGTCCCTGATACAACTCATCCGTGAGTATATCAACATCTTCGCCTGGAGCTACGAAGATATGCCAGGGGTAAACCCGCAAGTAGCCATGCACCGCCTCAATATCCTTTCCCATGTCAAATCGGTCAAGCAATAACAGCGTCGGTTTTGCCCCAATATCATGAATGCTATTGAGGAGGAGGTCGACAAACTCATCGAGAGCGGCTTTATCTGCAAAGAGCAGCACCCAGATTGGGCCGCAAATGTCGTCCTTGTCACTAAAAAGAACGAAAAGATACGAATTTGTATAGACTTCAGAGACGTCAATTCGGCTCGTCTTAAGGATGAGTTCCCTCTCCCTATCACTAACGTGATGATCGACAACACCTGTGGCTTCGAGCGTATGTCCTTTATGGATGGATTCTCCTGCTACAACCAGATCAAGATGCTCCCCGAAGACGAAAAGTATATGGCATTCCGGACTCCGAAAGGGGTGTATTGCTACACAGTAATGCCTTTCGGATTAAAGAATGCGGGAGCTACTTATCAAAGGGCTGTGAGCACCATATTCCGTAAGCATCTCAGGAAGACGGTAGAGTGTTATGTTGACGACATTGCCGTTAAAAGCAAGCACAAATCCAACCACTTGGATGATCTACGGACGGTGTTCGATAAAATACGAACACAACAACTAAAAATGAATCCAACCAAGTCCTTCTTGGGCGTTTCCAGCGGCAAGTTCTTAGGCTTCATCATCGCAGCAAAAGGGATTCATATCGACCCGGAGAAGACCAAAGCAATTCTTGACATGGTACCTCCCAAGAACCTCCGAGAGCTTTGAGGTTTGCAAGGGCAATTGGCGTATATAAGAAGGTTCATAGCAAATCTCTCTAGTAAATGTCAACCCTTTACTAGACTAATGAAGAAAGGGGTTACTTTTGAATGGACCGAAGAGTGCCATTGCGCGTTCGACGACATCAAGAAGTACCTCACCAGCCCTCCCGAGCTGGTAGCCCTAGTCGTGGGGAGGCCTTTCCTATTATACGTCCGAGCCATGGATCATTCTCTTGGTGCCTTATTAGCCCAAAAGAATAAAGAAGGCCACAAACAAGCAATATATTATCTCAGCAGGACCATGATTGGAGCCAAGCACCGGTATAATCCTGTTGAGAAAGAATGTCTCGCCCTTCTCTTCGCCATCCAAAAGACACGACATTATGTGACCGGACAGACGATCCATGTGGTATCCAAGATCAACCCTCTCAGAGTCCTTATGACCAAGCCAGGGGTACTGAATTCACGACTAGCCACATGGGCAATCCTCTTGACTCCTTACGACATGGTGTTCGTCCCACAGAAGGCAATCAAAGGCCAAGTGTTGGCAGATTTCCTGCGGCTCATTCGGGGCCAGAAAATCAAAACTCTACGAAGAAATCCCCGATGAAGTCTGGAGTTCAACGCAGTTTTGGACAACTCAGTATGGCACATGTTCTTTGACGGAGCCTCAAGGGCAGGGCCAAAGGGTAAAATCATAGCAGGGGTCGGGATCGTCCTTGTCACTCCGAACGGCCTAGTTATCAATCCTGTATATTCTCTCACGGAGTCTTGCACCAACAATGCTGCAGAGTATAACACCCTTATCATCGAAATCTAGCTCACCAAACAGCTGGAGGTTGACTACATCGAGGCCTATAGAGACTTGAAATTGATCATCAGTCAGGTTCGGGGTCAGTACGAGGTTCGACATGAGGAGTTGATTCCTTACCACCAGGTGGCAATCGACATTATCTCCACCTCCACAGGATTCTTTATAGAACATGTGCCACGGTTGTAGAACCTGGAGGTCGACGCACTAGCCAGTCTCGTCGCCTCTTTGGCCGCCCCCGTTGGATCTCATCATACCGTTTCAGTAACGGGCCGGGAGTTAGTCTATCCAAAGAATGCCATGCGCGCATGTTAGAACTACTCGTTACAAGTAGGAACGGATGAAGGCACCAGGGATTGGCGGTTCCCATTTATAGACTATGCAGTCTATGGGATTCTGCCTGAAGATCCAAGAGAAGCAGCTTCTGTTAGGAGGCACTCACTCCATTTCTTCTATGATTCGGCCACCAAAATGCTATATCGTCGCTCATACGACGGACTTCTCTTACGTTGTTTGTCTCGTATAGAGGCACAAGAAGCACTCAGAAAAGTGCATGATGGAACCTGCGGAGCCCACCAGCCAGGCCCCAAGCTACAAGACCTGCTGCACCGTATGGGCTATTACTGGCCCACTATGATGGCAGATGCTGTTGAATATGCAAAGAAATGTCGGATTAACCAATTCCATGCAGATTTCATCCATCAACCTTCGGAATATTTATACCCTACGGTGGCCTCGCGGCCATTCGAAGCCTGGGGAATGGATATCGTGGGGCCATAGTCTACCATCCTCCAAAGGACATCGGTTCATCCTCGCCATTACAGATTATTTCTCTAAATAGGCGGAAGCAGTACCATTGGTAGAGGTGAAGACTTCCAATGTGATTAGTTTCATCAAACATTATGTCATTTACCGCTTCGGAGTTCCCAAAAGGATCATTCACGATAACGATCCTCAGTTCGTAAGCCATGCATTCCACCAGTTCTGTGACAAAAGCTGAATTCAGAATATGGCGTTAACAGCTTGTAACCCGACAGCTAATGGATTGGCTAAGGCATTCAACAAAACCATTGTCAAACTCCTCAAAAAGGTCATTTCCTCCAACAAACGATACTGGAATAAGAAGTTAGGCGAATGTCTATGGGCCTACCGTACGACTGTTCGTACACCTACGACAGTACACCATTCTCCTTGGTCTAAGGGAGCGAGACTGTCCTCTCCTTAGAAATTCAAATCCCGTCCTTACGGGTAGCCATCACCAATCAGTTAACCGTCGAAGACAATCAGCGCAGACGGTTACAAGAGCTAGAAGCGTTGGATGAAAAGCGCTTGCTCGTGCAGCAAAGGATTAAGCTTTACCAAGCTCGCATCTCTGGGGCCTTCAATAAAAAGGTCCGCAAAAGATCCTACCAGGTGGACGACCTCGTCTTGGCAGTATGGAGACCGATGGTGATGACCCACAAGACGGCTGAAAAGTTCGAGCCCAAGTGGGAAGGACCATTCATCATAGAAACGATGTATTCCAATGGTGCTTATCAACTAGCTAAGCCTAATGAGGACTTGCTAATAATGCCCATCAACGACAAGTTCCTAAAGAAGTATTACGGCTGAAAGCATAGGCACCCACATCCTCTGAAAAAGGTGTATATGAGTTCTGGTAAGGGGATCTCTCGCTCTCCCTCCTATATATTCTCTCAAGTAGATGAAGCACTTCACATCCACATTACCTCTGGATTGCTCTTCTATGTCTGGAAGATGCGACTGCCATATCCATATTACCTCTGAGTAGTCATTCTTCTCGCATTAGTTCTATGATTATCCCGGCGGTCAGATTGCTCCCTATGCATGGAAGACGCGACTACTATGTCCACATGACCTCTGAGTCATTCTTCTCGCATCAGATCTATGGTTATCCTGGCGGTCTAGAAAATAGTTTACGTCTATATTACCTCTGGATTGTTGTTCTATACCCTGGCAAAGATCAAGCCAACCACGTCCATATTGCCTCTGGTCAAGCAAATCTACTATGAAGATTCCCTCTTTATTCTGGAGACAAAAGCAAAAGGAACAAGAAAGCTTCTACACATAAAAATATGTGGCTACAAAGACCTATTACAGACTCTTCGTAGTTATATACACAGAAGCAAAAAAGCTGAAATTGCGGTACAAGCTCTCAATAGCACGGGCGAGGCGGTAACAGAGCCAATTAATTCCTGATCAAAAGGAAGCTTCCGCCCGAAGCTACTACTGGCCCCAGCAGGGATGAAGACCAGCACATGACTCCCCTATCTCCCCAGCTGGCCGGCGAGAGCAACCACAACAGCAGGCCTTGTTATTCCTCAGTCAGAATGGCAAGCAATCCTAACCCAGGAAGAAGAGGTCCGAGACGCCATGGACGCCCACGACATCCAGAATGTGGGACGTCTCGAGATCCAGTAGTAGTTCTACTACAGCTTCTTTAGATAAAAAGATTTGCCACCAACGGCCGTCTCAAGCAAACTCCAAGAGCTAAACATCGGGCAAGCAAGGCCCTTGTTAAAGCAGCTGAGTCTTCTCTTGAAGAAGGACAGTCCT
The DNA here is from genome assembly GCA_029216955.1 of Iris pallida. Lineage (NCBI taxonomy): Eukaryota > Viridiplantae > Streptophyta > Magnoliopsida > Asparagales > Iridaceae > Iris > Iris pallida. Next base: position 2,178,818 of record JANAVB010000399.1, on the reverse strand, counting down.
TTATGTAGGTTGTTCGCATGGTCCAAGCACGAGCCAGACATCGGTCAGAAGGAAGCTTACAAGTTAAGCTAATCCATGATAGATGGCAGTACTGCGAGTGACCAAAGGAACTTGACTTTGAACCTCCTCTCCTAAAGAGATTCGTGATCCATGCAAAGATGCGAGAGGCTCAAATATCAAGAAGCCATCAAGAGCCTATGCTCTGAAATGATGACTCAGGACAATTAATGCTCAGAGCTAGGTGTGACACCAGCTATCACCCAGCTCGTACAGTTCGGACGCGTGTTCATGCTTCTGTTCAAAGTACCCCGAGCTTGACTTAAGTTTGGGACACTTTAAAGGGGGTCTTGTAGAAGCATGAAAAATCTCAGCTGAAGACATCCCTTCGCCACAGTACAGAAGATGCAAAAGACTCAGGCCCAGTGCTAAGAAGACAAAATAGAAGATATAGAGAGAAGTCCATTCATTGTCATGTCTACCAAAGTCAAGTACAGACACATCAGGACTATACATAAGGGACTAATTTTGTTCTTCTATAAAGGATCTAGTACAGATTTGACAGAACCCTAAAGGGATCTACAAGGGATGCAGTCTTCATCGAAGTGCAGCCTTCCTTCTTTTTGATACACACACTGGAAGATTAACTTCCACCGAAGCATGTTCTGATATTCTTGTGAGCGCAGTCTCTCAAAAGTATATCAGTGACTCAGCACTTTGAAGAAGCCAAAGCCTTCAAGCTAGAGGCGCAGCTACCTGCCCGTGCCAACCTCAGAAACAAGATGGTGGTAGGGCCCTCCTCCCCTTCTTTTATTCCAGAAGTCGGTGTCTTCACTCCAGAGGCGCAGCTATCTGCCTACGCCGATCTCCAGACGTGCAAGGGTGTCATACCCTTCCCTTCACAGCCAACGCCTCCACTGTTCAGAGGCGCAACTACTTACCTGCGTCCGTATGAGGCGCATGATGGTGTTATGCTCACACCATCTCCATTTTTACAGTACAGTCATCTGCTCCGGATTAGAGGCTTAAGTTACATCTCTACAAGAGACTTAGGAACTCCCATTGCAACCAATGCAAGTCAACATGTCGCTCCAAAAGCACAGTAACCTCGCCAACCTGAAGTACAAGCCTACTTGTCGCCTACAACACAGTGACTCTGGTAGTCTGAAACACAGCTTTATAAGTTGATCTATACGTACAGAAGTCTCGTCGTCATTCGAAGCCAAGTCCACTCGTTGCCTGAAAGCACAGAGGTTCCGTCGTCTCCAGAAGCACGGTCTACTCATTGCCACATAAGCACAGCAGCACTTAGTCCTCACCAGAGGTACAGGAAGAATGGGTCCATCCTAATCGATTTATTTAAACTGCCTCTTGCAGAGATGATTGGGATTAAATCACGATTGATATCATATCAGATTGATTTAAATCTTAGACGAGGATCAATTAGACTCCAAATCTAAGATGAAATCCCAAGATTTACTCGGCTGTATCCGAGCAAGCAAATCGGTACGTGCCACGTGTTACCTCCTTCGGTTATGTTTATAACCATCAGAGATCTCGTTTGAAAGAAATCTCGATATTCGCTACGTATCAGTGCGGCAAAAGCCCGTACCGTGCAATGATTCTTTCATATCTCAGGAACCCTAATGCACATCACATATTTCCTCGGTTCTCTATAAATAGAAGGAGTTCTTCTTCCACTAAAGCATCGACAGGAGAGACATTGACAGAGGGAACATTGATAATAGACAATCTTCAAAGGAACAATGATCTCCATCCATGAAGAGTCAACCACCCTCATCCACCTATCAACCAAAGAACCAAACAACCAACCATCTTCAAGGGATCTTCTCATCCAGAAAGCCTCTTGATCAGTGATCCCAGAGTCACATCAAAGGCGCCAGAGAGCCATAACAAGGTTGATTCGTCGTCAGATCGTCAACGGGGTAAAGGAGCCGCTGTAGTGCTCGAACTCCACCGTCACACTTTTCCAGAAACCTCTTCTCCCTGTACTTAGAATATCCTGTTTAGGACTTCCTTCTTCGTACACAGATACCGTATACGTTCAATAAAGCAAAAAGTTCGTTCAACCTTTCGTTACGTTGAACAAGTAAAAGTCAATAGACATGAAACCACGTATCTCAAGACAATGAATCCATACAATACCAATCCGTGTATCCATCGTGTCAAAATCAAATAGAATACTAATATAAATATGCATCATAGGAAATATCAAATAATAAAAACTATCAGAGAATATACTCGCATGTGTCCTGAGCAATGAATGTGAATAGAGGCCCAAAGTGATGTCATACAAACCTATATATGAATTTACAGGTTACTTGGAGTAATGTGATAAAAATAAGTCAAAATAAGTGAAGATAATGATTCAACGTCAAACTGGATCTCTGTGGTCAAATTAGGTCAATTTGACTTAAAAGTTGACTTTTAGAGTCAAACCAGTCAACTGTGGTCAAACTAGGTCCAACCTGCGTTTCTAGGCCATGGTCTTGTCATTCCAAGGTAATCTAACATCTACTAGACTATCCTAGTATCTTATTTCTCACATAGGAAGCTATATTTAACCCTATCCTTCATAGACCATTACCTATGTCAATTACCCTTGTACACTCATGCCAATACATTATAAGACCTATACCTAGGCATTACTTAGGTAATTTCGTATCTAGGTGAACCCTATAGTTCATTACCTAGCCTTAGGTGATATCCTATTACCTAACTATCACATTACCCTCTCTATCATAAACATACTTGATACCCAAATCTCTCTCACCCACGTGACATTACCTAATACATTACCCTAACACACACACTAATTCCAACATAGGATACACAAGACCATATAGGCCTCACTGTCACAGGACGGTATCCCTTTCCCCTTCTTTTACACTCACTTTCACTTTATATGATGCATTCACCCTTAACACATAGGCCCTTGACACCCTAACTTCTCTCAACCAATTAGGATACACTCACATGTGTGTGTGTGTTACACACACACACACACACAAAGGCATTATACTCTCTACCACCTATCACATAGGCATTCTATTGCCTCTCTAACAGACATATGCAATAGGCCCCCAAGCAGGACCCCCAATCCTGCTGCTAAGGGGGTTTTTCCTGCTGCCAAGGCTACCCTACCTGGCGACTGCAGGGCCTCGAACACGAGGGGTGAATTCCCCTGTACACAGGATAGAAACTCCCTTCCTATGCACTTTAGTGCACAGGACAACATGGCCCCTATCCCCTGCACAATGGCTCTACTGGCCTGCAGGCCAAATCCTTTCCTGTGTAGTCGGCACAGGCCACATGGCCTAAGGCCAATGCTACCATTTCCCCTGCACATCACCAATTCTAACAGTAGCCTTCCCTTCTTCACCTACACACACACACATCTACATTCTAGTGCCTATCTATCCTAGTATATAGGTATCCCACAAATTGCCACTAAAATCCTTCCCTAGTACTGACACATACTCACTGGCAACACACACTGGCCTCACACACATGCCCTTATTGCTGCCAACAGTGCACTAATGTGCCTAAGAACATGTCCCCTATATGTACTCTGCCCTGTGTACCCCAAGCTATGATAGTAGGCATTATTCCCTATGACACACACTTACCTGCTAATAGATGCCTTGAACTTGGACATAGGTTCACACAAATGTCTTTCTTCTCAACCCAATATATAGTCTCATAGTCCACATGACTTCTGATATATTCAAAGCAATTAAATCCAAGAATGAAACACAACTACAAACACTAATATCATATGTATATGTATTACAGAATTTAGAATGGAACCACATATAATCTACTCATTCCACGCAATATGTTACCTGTAATCCTTTTACTGATACACCATATTTCACTCTAACTGACACTTTCACACACATATATATAATATATATCCCACATCACACACATATCAACAAGCACCTTCATAGCAGTTGAACTGCTGCCAAACAAGTGCCTGTGCAATGCACATACACTATACTCTCCTCCATAACCTACTATACAGGTAGGAAGCCAAGCTCATTTGCCTGCGTAATGCAGGGAGTCACCCCTGCATACTGCCAGTACTGCAATCTGCCCCTCTCACTCTTTCATGTAAGGAATAAATTTATAGGATACTTCAAATACAAATTATTACATACCTATATCAATTTGATATTATAGACACACGCACACCCTTAGACTGTTTTCTTGCACAGATATCCCTCTCTAAGATACACTAGTACTTATACATCACCACCTAGGCATACTGCCTACTGATATGTCTAACTAGGACCCCCCAAATACCCTTATCACATCGAGTTGCCTTTGATTTCACTGCCAAGGAAACACAACATATAATGTCCTTGCAACAGGACAAAAGGCCCCCAAAGCCTGCTCACACCAAACTCCTTACCTATTGTCTGTAGGGCAGGAAACTCTCCTGCCCTTCTATCTAACCTGCTGTTGACTCCCAACCCCTTAACCTAGACAGGGATTTCCTGATACCAAGCCTGACAGTCCCTATTTCACTGTTGTTTCTCTCCCTAATCCTCTATTACATATGTAAGATACCCCTATACATGTATATACACTCACACTTAACCCACACACCCTCACACACTACTGGCCTTACACTAACTGTTACTCTCACACAGGAACTTCTTCTATCACACATTACTTCCCTGTTATAGCATATCCCTTATCCAATGGCCTGTACACACAGGAATGCCTACATGAAGCATATCTATTCTCATACCAAATGAAACCCAAACCCTTGCTACACATATATGCATACGCTTACCTGCCTGTATGGTGGACAGGGACACACACCACACATAACAGGCCCTCTGCCCTGTGTGTCCAAGCACACACACACACCTCTCTCTCTCTCTCTCTCCCCCCTCGTCACACACATCACACATAACACATATTTGCCTATATGCAATATATAAACATATATCTATATATCTATATATGAACTCACATATACCTATCCTAGGACCAACCAAGCCATACATAAGTGCAAAAATCTGAAAAACAAAATTAAATGGCCAATTTGTCATTTTGACAAACATTTGGTGTGCCATCCTCGGATTTCTCCAAAAATGACACAAAACTCTATGTAGCTATCACAATAGGACTTATTAGGACTTAATTCTTCTTCTTGTAGGTACTCCTTTGCTATGGGAGGGTCCTTATAGGTATAATGCAGTATTTAGAAACAAAAATGATTTAGGAAATAGGAATTTTACCTATTGGGAGATGGATTCCCAATGTAGTGCACCAAGGGGACACAAAGAAGTAGATGGACACCTCCATCTAGTAAGCTCCATACCAAGCTTCCCTCCTCAAGTGCCCCTCTAGCAATGGCAAGCTTCTAGCCTCTTGGAATGAAAAGGTGCGATTTGGAATGGTGTGCTAGGTTTTTCTTCTAGTTTAGAATGAAGAGGGTTGTGAATTAGGGCTACTCACGAAGGGGTTTATATAGAGTTTCATTAGGGTCAGGGTTTGGTTGTAGGACTAGCTAATATGACTCAAAGGTCCATCTCCTTTGTCATGAATGGAATCTTTAATATTCTTTCCATAACTAAGGTAATAACTAACTTGTCTAATTATGCCTATTCTAATTAATCAAGCCTATGGGTCAAGTCAAATTAAATAGGGTCCACCAAGTCTAATGAATAGGCTGGTCTACTAATATATATACAACCATCACATTTAATATAAAAAATATATACACAGATTAGATAAATATAAAATGACAAAAATACTCTTGTCTAGAAATATGGTAGTGACAATCTTACCCCCTTAGAAAAATTTTGTCCTCGAAATTTAAGTTGGTTGTATTCTTCTCTAGGTCAAACCCCCAGCAACAATAGTCCAAAAATACTATTAAAATAATACATACAATTATGGTCCTACTGGCCTGATATCATAGTCTCAATCATGATTACTACACTATCTACCACAGCACACAAAAATAATTTAAGAGGTACTATTGAGGCTTGCAACAATATAGGAAAAGGACGAAAGAAGAACAAAAAGACAAACCTGCTAACCCATCACCTGTAGCATCGGCCTCCTCGACCATCAACACAAAAGTCCTACCCGGGTGGGGTATCTCCCTCTGCTGGTGTGGGGCATGATGCTGTGCAACAGGTGGCTTACCTCCATCTCTCTGGCCTTGCGCTCCACCAAATGGGGGTACAATAGGGCAATCCCTCATCTGGTGCACAGCTGACCCGTAAACCAAACACACCTTCAATCTCTTCCTGCAGACATCCCAAGAATGACCAGGTTTCTTGTAATAGTTGCAAAGAAAAGCCCGGTCACCCTGCTTTTAGACTGCTGTTGAACCGGAGCTTCAGCTCGCTAATGATACTCCTTCTGAACATGAGGACGCTTAGCCGATCCCACACTGGTACCAGCACCCATGGATTCACTGGCCCTCTTAGGCCTGAGACCCAAGTCGTCCTCAGCAATCTCGGCATCCATCAGAATATCCTCAAAGGCCGTTGTACGATATGTCCAGATGTACGCGATCTGTCCTCGCTGTTCAGGCCCCTCCTGAACTTTTTGCTCGATCCCCTGGCTCCTGAACCATGCTCTTTGTGAACCAGCTCAGGCGGGAAAACTCGACATCATACTCATCTACTGACAAGTTCCCCTGAACCAATCCCTAAAACTGGTTCTCCAAGGCACTCAAAACCACGTCAGGAAGAACTTCTCCTTAAAAAGCTTCTTGAATGCCTCCCAAGTCAACCCTGTCACTGCAAGCCTAGGCTTTGTACGATACCACGTGAGGGCAACATCAAAGAGCTGGCTGGCGGCCGCCTCCACCTGCAGTCTCTCTGGGATCTGTGCTAGACGCAAGATCCGCTCAATATCCTCCAGCCAATCATCGGCGTAGAGGATCCCCTCCTTCCCCTTGAACTCTCGAGGGGACATCTTCTTGACTGGAGCATCCTGAGACGGAACAGTAGCCACCTTCTCCGCTGCAGCAAGTGCCAATTGGTGGGCACTATCGATGCTCCGGCACAACACGTCAGCCTGTCATTATTGCGTCTGGGCCTGAGCCCTCTGTACCTCCATCATCTGTTGAAACAATGTGAACATATATGCCGTGTCAGACGATGGTAAAGGTGGTGGAGGAATGAACTTTGGCTGAACTGAAATGGTCCTCTGAACCAGTGGAGGAGCGCCCCCGACTGCTGCTGACACTCCCTCACGGATGGGAGAAATAGTAGCAGCAACCCCCGGAGCTGCAGCTCCCACAGCTGTAGGAGGAGATCGTAAAGTAGCAGATCTCTCCGTCGCTACGGCGGTTCCAGAGCGCTACGATATGGTCTTCGGCATCCTGAAGACAGATCAACAAGGAAATCAATATGGCACAAGATGAGATATTATCAAGGAAAGACGATTGATTTCGAAGAAAAATTACAATGAAGGATTGAAATGGTAATCAAAAGATTGGAAGTTTTCTAATTATGATTGAGTATCTCCCTACATATCCTATAACCTATATCCTAATAGCAGGCTCGTAATAGCACTCTAAGTCGAGCACCACTACAAAATCGCATTAATTGCGACCTTGACCTGCATGGGCCACCATAAAAATATATCACGACCCGCACCCGGTTTAGGGGTACGAGCATGTGGGTACGTCAAGCCTACGTCGCAGTATCGACGGTAGAATGCTGTATAGGTCAACTACACTATCTAAACAGAATAATATATAAGAATCATAACATGTCATCTTCGTACAGAGGGATAATATGACATCCATAACATAACTAAATCACATAATCTAAGGGGGATGAAAGCACGATATAGATATAAGATAATGGAGATGAAAACTGAATAACAGCATAGTTACAACACAATTAGGCCTAGATGTCTATGACAAATAAATACATGTCCTAAAATATAATAAAACTAAATCCCTCTCTCGGAACAATCCGATATAATATGAAATACTAAAACTCTAAGCCACTGCTAGGGCACTCTCTACTGAGCAGGATCCTCCTGAGGTTCCTGGGTGCATCCTTCACATACCCCCTGCTCATATTAGGTAGGACAACAGTCCTCTAAGCCAACTAAAAAATATATCCAGTCAGGATGGAGCGAAGTACAACCCATTAGCAGTTCCAATTAAGTGATAAGTGCTATAAAATAGTAAATAATAATGTAATACTTGATGAGCAGTTTTATAGGGGACAATGTACAAAATAGGAAAATAAACAGATAAGGAACAATATATCTGATAGGAAAAAATATAAAATTTTAAAGACAGACATATGTATAATAATGAGAAAACCTGTCATGCAGTGTATACAACTAGCAAGTATAGAATAATCCAGGAAAGCTGTGTCTAAAACCAGTATTTTGAAATACCAAGTTGACATGTGAATGGCTAGAGGGTAATATCCGATAAAGCACACACATCACGTATGGCTGCTATTATTCCAGTAAGACCATAGGGTAGAAAAGGTATGTTCACACGTCTCCTAGTTATTTCTCTCCCCGACCATTACACATGGATCCAGGTCTCGACACGAATCTCTGTAGTCCAGAATAAATACGTAGCCCAGTGATTCATTAGTCCAGTAAAAGTCAATATAAATGAAACCACGTGTCTCAAGACAATGAATCCATATAATATCAATTCGTGTATCTATCATGTCGGAATAAAATAGAACACTAATATAGACATGCATTATAGAAAATATCAAATAATGAAAACTATCAGAAAATGTACTCGCATGTGGTCTTGAGCAATGAATGTGAATCGAGGCCCAAAGTGATGTCACACAAACCTATATATGAATTTATAGGTTACTTCGTGTAATATGAGGAAAACAAGTCAAAAATAAGTGAAGAATGATTTCTAGGTCAAACTGGGTCTCTGTGGCCAAACTAGGTCAATTTGACTTAAAAGTTGACTTTTAGAGTCAAACCAGTCAACTGTAGTCAAACTAGGTCCAACCTGGGTTTCTAGCCCATGGTCATGTCATTCCAAGGTAATCTAACCTCTACTAGACTATCCTAGTATCTTATTTCTCACATAGGAAGCAATACTCAACTCTATCCATCATAGACCATTACCTATATCAATTACCCATGTACATGCATGCCAATACATTACAAGACCTATACCTAGGCATTACTTGGGTAATTTCCTATCTAGGTGAATCCTATAGTTCATTACCTAGCCTTAGGTGATATTCTATTACCTACCTATCACATTACCCTCTCTACCATAAACATACTTGATACCCAAATCTCTCTCACCCACATGATATTACCTAATACATTACCCTAACGCACATACTAATTCCAACATAGGATACACATAAGACCATATAGGCCTCACTGTCACAGGACAATATCCCCTCATGTAGTGCCCCGTCCCGCAAAGTCAATCGGAGGAATCGAAACGCCGACGGCGTTCGGAATTGGCTTTCCACGGCTGCTTGAAGGCTCGCTCGGTCGAGGCGACTCCTCGCTCAGGTGGGGTAGTTTCGGTGAACTCGCCTCATCTTAGCCTTCACTTAATAACTCGTATGTTTTCAACTTGCACAAGTTAGACTTGATAATAAAAGAGACGCATCCACATAGCTAAGGGAATAATTTCGACGGGTCAGAATGTCTTAGAACATGGAAAATGGTCCCACAGCCTGCTTAGAAGTCGGCTCAGCGTGCTTTCAAATGACACTCGATCCTTCGAACCCGTGGCGTAGGGGAAAGAAGTTGGCCTAAGTTGTCACAACACTCGAATTAGCCTAAGTTATAGGCGTCGCCTGCGTGAATGCTTGACAAAGCATGCACGGTCCTGTTGTTTTGTCCCAACGCTCGAATTAGCCTAAGTCATAGGCGTCACCTGCATAAATGCTTGATAAAGCATGTACGGTCCCGTCGTCCAAGGCTTGGCATAGCCTTCGTATGTCCCGTAGGTTAGTCGTCTTGCACGGCTTTTGGCTTAAGTCTAGGCACCTGAAAACTTGGTTGTTCAAAGTCGAACGCGTGCACGGCACGTTCCCTCGATGCGAAGCTTGGCATAGCCTTTGCTCGTCAAGTCGTTGCACAAATAAGTTAGGCAAAGTTATGTCGGTCGGTCTAAGCTATTTCTAGCACTGTCCCGCTCTATCTGCGGTTGTCAAGTCACGTAGTCCCTCGAGAACAAGGCTCGTCGTATAAGGTATATGACTTGAGTGATAGCGTCGCCTAGAGAACAAGGTCTGTCTAAGGCACGAGCCACGGTCGGTTTAGTGAAAAGCATGCCACGGACAAAGAAAGTCCACGCGACTGGTTGTCGCCGAGATCGGTCCCGCTACTTGGGAGTCTCGCTAAAGTCTTGATAAGAAAGTGCACGAGATCGGTCCCGCTACTTGGGAGTCTCGCTAAAAGTCTTGATAAGGAAGTGCACGAGATCGGTCCCGCTACTTGGGAGTCTCGATAGAAAGAAGGAAAGCATGGTCATGGTTAAGGAAGGATTTGATAGATCGAGTTGAGTCTTGCATGGTCATTGGACAACTTGTCGACAAGGTTAGGTCTTCTCGAGTGATCGCCGGGGCACCGGGATCACGTCGGCCCAGGAGAAACGAGTGAGGCTCAAGTAGGATGTTGGATAACCGCATGGGAGAATTCGACGCCTCCGGGCTAGCTACCCGTGTAGGGACGAGCCGATATCCCCGAGCCGAGATCCAAGATAGCTTGACATTGCTAGTGACCACTCATGTAGATGGGTCGGCAGAATAGCGGCAAAATTGTGTGTATGCCTTTGGATTGGGTCTAGAGCTTGAATGCAGGTCTAGTCGGTAACACAATGTCTGGGCCTAAGATTGGGCTGCAGCATAGGCACCATGCTTGGCACGATACTTGGCGTCGGGATATCCATAAAATTAACACTATGTTTCACAAGTCTTGTCTAAGTTAGCAAATGAGTCAAACAGGAAGGCCGCAAGGCGGTAGCATGATAAGTCTTGATAAGTTGCGAGGCACGACCTCAATCTTGAAGAACGAACAAGTCTAAGCAAGGTCTAGAGGCACGACCTGCACGAGTCGCCCCCTTGTCATCTTTGGCATGAGAATCGTTGGCACGAGAATGGTTTAGAGGCACGTGAAAGAATTGAAGGTCTTAGCACGACCGAGTTTGCATAAGTTGCTCTACGGCGAGGCACTGTCTTGAATATGTTAAGTCACGAATAGATGTCTTGGCACGACCCTGTCATCCCGAGTTGAAGTTTGGTCGAGTATATAAGCGATGAGGCACCGCCTCGATCAAAATATATGTTGGCATGATAGCACGACTATGTCGTCGCATAACGAGTTGGTTAGACATCAAGTCTTAAAATTGATCCTAAGAAAAGACTAGAAAGACAATCGAAAGGGATTTAAGCTGCACAAAGTAAATGAACGTGTCGGTTTTGTATGGGTGGGCGAGGAGAATACTCAACCAGTACAGTTGAGTATTGACACCCACACTGTTTTCATGTGCAGGCACAGGTAGAAGCTCGTGGCACGGAGCTTGCTTGGATGCGTCGAGGCACGGAGTTCCTTGGCGACTCAAAGCGTGCGGCCGTATGGAGTCAAAGACTTATACGGGACATAATGTATGGACATTGCCTTCTGAAGCTTCCGTTGGCTCAAGCATTGTATCGAGAGATGAGAGAGAGCAGAGTGACTTATATAATGAGAGAAAAGTGAGCACGAGAGACTTTTAATCATGGCCTTGCACCCATTGTAATATTATTGTTCAATATCAATAAAGAGTTCTTTTGAATAACTTGTGTTTTGCCTTTAAATTTCCGCTACATGTTCAATATTTTTGCTTGGGACTTCTGTGCGACGACCCCGTCGCCGCCGCTGTAATCGGCCGTTATGGAACCTGCCTTACATAAGCACAATCTAGGCTCGTGCGGCATCATGTCTTAGCGAGGACGATCGCTCATATGGGAGCGGGGCATGACATAATGGTATCAGAGCACGGCTTTACGTCCTTGAACTTCAAGTTGAATTTTTCAGTTTTGAAAGCTCGTCGTTGTTAAAGTAGTGTGCGCTCTCTCTTGAATGTCCCTCGGCATGTCCATACAATAAGTTTAAATATTTTCAAAAGCTCGTACAAGCATTCAATCGAATACATCGATAGGCTATCGTCGAACACATCAGTATGGCCTTTGTGTCGAACGGTGTCAACTTGACTTGATAGAGAACAAGTGCTAAAGTTAGCAAGTTGTGAGCATGCCTAACTAGTCGTACGTCGACATTAGCAATCGAGCATGCAAACTCGAATATAGTCCGCATGGGATAGCTATGCACACGGCCTTTTGGCTATGTTGTGCCTCGTGTCGCGTACCTCGACTTTTTGGTGCAAATGAGTCGCGAGCAATATTAAGTATCGCTCGGTCGGGAACGGAAATACACTTGGAGTGTATATCGATAGAAACGCTATCGAACTGACGCTTAGGCCTGCAAGAAAGACTGGTTTAGATTTTAAGAAATAGTGCGAACGACTTAGTGCGTCGATACGAGCGATTACGCTAGAGATTCGTCGAACGAATCTATAAGTTGTAGAAATCGAGTGAATGCGAACGTGATTGAGGACTAGATCGGATGGCTCGAATCCTGAGTGGTGTATTGTTTGTTTTGGAATTCATTCAAGCAAAAATTGAGGATTACGAATAACGACGAGTATGTCGGTGAGGCGATGCGATCGTGCAAAGCCTTAGAACGCGTCACGCTTAGTTGGTCGTGACTTCGAGTGTCCCGAACGAGATGTCGTTCGAACAACTTGTGAATGGGCAACGCGAGTTAGAAAACGATTCGGAACGATGAAACAAGTGAATGTCTTGATCGAAGAAATCTAGTAAATCACACATACAATTTCGGAATGAGTCAAATGAAATGTGACATGAGTTTTGGACAACAATCTTGAAACTAGCATGAGGAATAGCGATCGAACTTGATCTTGAATATCGAGGAATTGTGGTATATCTAGTTCAGACAATAGCATCAGTCGCACGACTCAAAATTGGTTGCAAAGGAAGATCGTCAGGTTACGCATATCGTCGATGGTATTGAGGCGTATCAAAGATCAATATACGATAACTCGGGGGTACTCTGACTCGACGAATGACGATCGTACAAATGTTATTATTCCGATGGATGCTATACTCAGGATGTTGAAATGTGTCAAGGAAAAGATAAACTTGGCTCGAGGATTTTCTAGTTGAACGAATGACGATCGGACTATCGATGAGATCTTGGCTCGGATGAAAATGAAATATTTGGATTTGCTTCGTCGATAACCACAACGTTGACGTTCTTGTCTTATGCGAGCGCAACTCCAACCTTGCACATGCGTCACGCCAATTAGGACGATCACTCTGCGTGAGCGCTGATATGGTGATTTATACAGCGGGAGTGATTGAACTTGCATGGCGTGGCAATTTGATTGCTTCGACTTGTGATTTGAAGCGAAGGTGGACTCGAGAATAACTCAGTGTGCTTGACGATTGAACTTGAGGATTGAATAGGTCTAATTCGCGTATCAAAAATGAATAAGTTTAGACTCAAACAAGAGTTACGCCCCGATGAGAATGATTATTCCGCGGGAGCGTTGCATGGTGATTCATGAACCACCGTGGATAATCGGACTCGCGTGAGATTAGGGCACAACGTATTGTCGAGCTAGACGACCTCGTGATCGAATACATGAATTGGTTATAATTGGTGAATGGAACAGAATCGAATATGCGTAACGAGTGCTTTGAAGCGAACTAGGTGATCATGCTCGATGTTTAGAAATCTGAGTGACACGAGCTTGGGTAGAAAACCCCATACTACCGACTTTGGTTTGACCCTAGGATTTGGGGTCAGTGTTGGTATTATTGTTGGGGAACTATGATTCCAATCCTGACATTGACTTAGCCTTAAGAAATGGCCTAGCGGATAGGCGAGACGCCCATGTTTCAAGAGTTAGCAATCGAAAAATTGATCTTGAGGATTGGCTTGGATGGATAGTATGAATCACGAATATAGGAATACCCCTCGCGAGATTCGGCTGACTTGCATATATTTCAGGGACGCCTGAGTATGTGTACGATACGACTCGAGTGAGAATGACGAATTCTCTATCATGCGGCTTGGCTGAATGCATGTATTTTGGGGACGCCTGGAATGCGTGCACGATCCAACCAAGTGATACGTTGAGTTCAAGCAAGACTTGAGGAATGGAAGAGTGTCGAGAATTTGAAATCGTGCTAAAGGAAAAGATTGATACTTGTACGAGCGTGGCTCGGAACCAAAGAAACGCGTAGGCGAAGTGTATACGATAAATTATGGCGTGTCTCGCTCGACTCTTATAGTCCCGTGTCTGGACACGAATAAGTCTTGGCCATAGAAATGGTAGGATGGCTTGCCTTCAGGAAAGTCTCGAGGACGAGACTTGTTCTGAGTGGTGTATGTTGTAGTGCCCCGTCCCGCAAAGTCAATCGGAGGAATCGAAACGCCGACGGCGTTCGGACTTAGCCTTACAATGACTGCTCGAAGGCTCGCTCGGTCGAGGCGACTCCTCTCTCAGGTGGGGTAGTTTCGGTGAACTCGTCTCATCTTAGCCTTCACTTAATAACTCGCATGTTTTCAACTTGTACAAGTTAGGCTTGATAATAAAAGAGACACATCCACATAGCTAAGGGAATAATCCCGACGGGTCGGAATGTCTTAGAACATGGAAAATGGTCCCACAGTCTACTTAGAAGTCGGCTCAACGTGCTTTCAAATGACACTCGATCCTTCGATCCCGTGGCGTGGGGGAAGGAAGTTGGCCTAAGTTGCCATGACACTCGAATTAGCCTAAGTTATAGGCATCGCCTGCGTGAATGCTTGACAAAGCATGCACGGTCCCGTTGTTTTGTCCCAACGCACGAATTAGCCTAAGTCATAGGCGTTGCCCGCATGAATGCTTGATAAAGCATGCACGGTCCCGTCGTCCAAGGCTTGGCATAGCCTTCGCATGTCCCGTTGTCACGACCCGCACCCACTGTGAGGGTACGAAAACGTAACAACGCCCAGCCTACGCCGCAGTGTCGACGGTAGAACGCTGTCCTAGGTCAATCATCTAACAATATAAAGGTACTTGTATAGTATATACTCTCCGAATGGAGGTGACATAGCAAATACAGTCTCAATCACATCTAAGGTAGAGCATGATAAAGATAGATAAAATATGAAATCCAAAATAGATACAGCAGATAGAAGTCTAAGTGTCTAAGATACACAAACCCAGAAATACATCTCAAAGCTCAAATACAGTAATCCATAAATACAACTCAAGACAACTGAAAATAAACTATGAGCAAAACCCTAGCTATCTATACAACCTCTATTGTGTCTCCTCTAGGCTAGCAGGCAACCTCCAGGCTATCTGTAAAATTTATCAACAGGTCCAGTCAGGACAGGAGCGAGCACAATACATCTCAACAGATCATAGCAGGTTAGAAAATATAATCATGCAGTAGAGTAAGATACATGAACTGAAGGAAATATAGTATGTAAACATGGAGAGAACTGTAATAGAAATATCTACTATAAATAGAGAACTAACAGTGGCTAGTGAGTCAGAGTACAATATGGATATGTAAATGGCATAGAAGATTCTGATGCTACACTACGAAAAGATTCTGATGCTACACTACTTGGATAATATTCACATGTCTACTTCTACTCCCCCGTACCCCCAATCAATACACAAGGATCCAGCCATGTTATGTTATGATTCCATGCAATGGCCCACAAGGGGTGATACATGGATGCCCATAAATGGGTGATTCTAGGAATGCCCATAAATAGGAGATTCAAGGAGACTCTGTGATCATGAGAGTACATGTCACAAGTGATCAATGAACCAAGAAGCATAGTGATACACAATGTAAGTGAAACGCACAGAACATGTAATATCCGATGCTCCTGAAAGATAACATCTCAAGAAGGGATCCATATAGTACCAATCCGTGTGACCAACGTGACAGTATCAAGTAAAGTAATTTAAAGCAGGAAAATAATTCTAAACAGGATATGAAATGATCAGAGAATGTACTCACCTGATAACCTGAACAGCTGATAGGTATAGGGGTCTAATTGAAGCCACAGAGTCCTATTTAAAGCAACACAGGTTACAAGGTGTTCAAGTTGTAATAAATGAATCTCTACAAGCAATCTATATTATCCTAGGTTCTTCTAAGTCAAATCAACTCTAGGTCAACTCCGGTCAACAATCTAGTCAAACTAGGTCAAGTGTTGACTTACAGCTGACTTTTGGTCAACTGGTCAACTCTGGTCAAACAGGGTCAATTCTAGTCTAATTGTTAAAGATATAAAGTGTACTTCGTTATTCGTACGTCGAAACTTACGACACGTAAATCGAGATAAGATGATCAACGGTAAAGTTGATAATCTTATTATAGTGATCCACGTGTCCGACTTGTCAATTTCAGCGATGTGAGATCACTGGAATTGATTGATCTCAGTTTTATTGTATTAATCTCGAAATACGAACATTATAAGAATTATTTATAATTAATTATAAAAAGTTAAACTCATAGAAATTATCAACAAATATTGTCGGACGATGAAATAAACATCGCCAACGTGTCCAGAATGGTCAAATTAGCTAGGATAGCCTACCCATCGGTCCAATTTGGACACAAGGGCAAAAAGATAATTTCGGGTCAAAACGGTATCCGTGTCGGAGCCGTTTAGCACCGAAAAACGTGCAAGAAAATAAGTCTATAAAATATAACAAATTATATGTTCACAAAACCAGAATAACGATACGAACCCAATGGTATATCCAGAATTGGATTCCGTTGACCCGATCTCAATTTGGTCCGTTGACCAGAACTTAGAATTCCGGTTTGTACGAAAATGTGTGTCGGAGCCGATGTTCTCAAAACTCAGCAAACTACATGTCAACGAGTCCAGAATGATGATACGAACTCAACGGTATATCCAGAATTGGATTCCGATGAGCCGATCTCAAAATGACCCATTGATCCGGATATTGGTATCCGACTTGTACCGAAATGCGTGTCGGAACCAATGTCCACTAAAACCTAGCAAATTATATGTCAACGAGTCCAGAATGACGATACGAACTCAACGGTACATCCGAAATTGGACTCCGATGAGCCGACGTCAAAAAGTTCCGTTGACCCGGACTGTGGGACCCAACTTTGCACCGAAATGCGTGTCAGGGCCCACGTCCTCCAAATCTAACAAATTTTATTTGAAAACATACCAGAACGATGCCACGAGTCTACTGGTGGTGTCAGAAATCAAATCTGGAGTCCCGTGTTCAAAAATAGAATTTTACAAGTTAGAAATTATGAATTCGGACGGCCAACTTTGGCGTCGAATTCAACCAATCAAACAAGCTCACAATAAAACGAAACTGGAGGAGGCAGCAAGAGGGTTATACCAGCTTCGCACAGGAACTGGTAGCACGCCAAATGGAGCTGCGGTGGAGGAGGTACAAGCTGACGAAGTTGACTCCGCGAAACTGTCTAAAATTTATACAATTTAAACGGTCAACTTGGTGGCCGGTTTTGAGGTATCAAACGATAAAATCAACGGACGAAAATTGACAGAAATGAAGGTGGATATACCGAGATTGTGACGGAGCGAAGAAATCGTCGATCCAACGGTCCGTACGAAGTTGCTGCGACGGGGCGGCATTTCAGCTTCGTTTCCGGGCTCGTCACGACGGGAACCCGTGCCAAACGTACGGATCTCCTCCGATACACGTCGTACAGGTGAACGGCGGCCACGGGGCCTGCCCCGGGGGTGCGCCCGGCCAAGGGGGGTCGGCCACGCCGACCACGGCGGCCACGGCGCCGGCGGTGGCGCCTGCACGCGTGCGAAATGATGCAGCCATGCCCGCTGCTGCAGCTGCTGCAGTGCACGGGGGATGCACGCCTGGCCTGGCCCGGCGGAGGCGCGGCCTGGCATGGCGGGGCGACGGCTGACGTGCGGTGGAGGTGGTGGCGGCTATGGTGGACGTTGGTGGTGATGGTTGTTCATTGTGGTGGTGGTGGATTGAAATGGAATGACGGATGGATGTGGTGGTGGTGTTGACTGGTGGTGGTGCGGTGGTGGTCGACGGCCTAGGTGGGTGGCCGACGGCCTAGGAGGAGGTGGTGAGGAGGAGAAGAGGTGGTTCGGCCATGAGTGAAGAAGAGGTGATGAAGTGGAGTGATGTAGTGGTGGCCGGTTTGGTGGAGAAGAAGGAGGCCACTGGTGGGTGGCCGGCCGAGCTCGGCCAGGGTGGAGGGGAGGTCGGGCTCGGCCAGGTTGCTGGCTGTATGGGTGTGTTTTTGTTGTGAGGAAAAAAATAAGAGAGAGAATGGTGAGTAAATTAATGTGTGTACAAAATGAGAGAAAGAAAATGGCTATCCCTAGAAGTTAGGGCCGACCATGTGAGTGTTGGGGATGTTGTTGGCTGCTATAGGGATGGAGGGAAATCAATGGTAAGGATTGAATGAGGGGAAATCAAGGGTAGAAATTTATTATAGGAAATTAGGTCATTCCTATAGGGATTTCAATAACGAAATTTCTAATAAATATTAAAAATAGGTAGAATGAGTATTTAGTATTTTTTAAGGGTAATAGGGCTGAGGGTGATGGTAATGGAGAGTAACATGGAGCTGGGGCTGGGTTCAGTCAAGCCGGGTTGGATCAAAACCGGACATGGCGAAATAATCGAATTTAAATAGGTGTCTATGATCATGGGTAAATAAGTAGCATGTGGGGATTCCAATAAATGGGACACAAGTGTCGTGCGGGTAGTAGGCTCAATGTGGGCCATGTCCATATTTGGGGTTGACAGGTTTTGGTCGACAGGGTACCCACAAATCAAGTTGGAAAATAAATGTGACACCGTGGGGCGAAATAAAATCGGTCACATGTCAGGAAAGTTGTGCGAAGCAAATGGAGCACAAAATGGCGTGTCTGAGTGGGACACGAAGGTTATGGGTGAAGTGCGTCTCGAGTAGATCATGCATGAGGAGTTAGTTTCAAGAGAATGACTGGTCTGGCGCTCCCAAATTAAAAGTCACGGTAACGTGCTAATAATGATCAAGGAAAAGAGTGGGAAAAATTAATTAATAATCAAATGGTCTAAATCGACCAGAAGTTGTGCGAAGCAGAAAGAGTACAAGGGAACAAGTTTGGATGGGACATTATATACCATCATGAAGGTAATCATGTCCACTACAAAACTCGTGAAGAAGGTTTCTAGAGTTGAACATCCCTGACACTCCAAATATCAAAGGCACGGGAAAGTACACTTAAGGATAATTAAACAGAATAATTTATTTATTGAAACTAAATCAATCAGAAAAAAAAAATCAATCCGAAATTCCGGGTGCTCACATCCTACCCACCTTATAAAAATTTTGTCCTCGAAATTAAAATGTTCATACTCCTTCTAGGTCAAACCCCCACAATCAAGGTCTCAGAACTTAAACAAATCATACGATTTAAAAGGTCGACATACTGGGTCATGGCATATGGTGGTAGTGAAAGTCTCATCTAGGTATACTAGTCATGCTAACCAAAACGGTCATAGGATATCAAAACACACAAGCAATCTAGGGTGCTAAACTAGAAAAGATACAAAAATAACAATCATCAAGACTGTAAGACGGTCTACCATCCTATATGAAAACTGGTACTTATCAAAATAAAATAAAATAAAGATAACTACTAATTATCTATGAAGGGTACAGAAAAAAATCAAAATCAAAAGTTAAAGAATGAAAGTCACTTGCATTGAAATCCAATCACAATATATATATAGAGAGAGCGTTAGAGAGGGAAAAGCTAGCATTATGTAAAGGTTATGTGGTTTGTGTGTGTATGGGTGTATATGGACATGTTCATGTGGTTAGATAGTAGGCATGTGTATGTGAAATATACATGAATGTATAGAAGGATTTGGGTTTCAAAATAATAGCTATCCAGTTACACTACTCATGGCATATTGGTTAAACAATCTACCATACACAACCTATTTACTCATAACATGCATGGCTAACCATATACATATTTTTTTTCTATATATATATATATATATATATATATATATATATATATATATATATATATATATATATATATATATATATATATATAAAGAGGTAGAGATTTAGTTATGTATATGTATACATTATAACATATATGCATAAACTATATATATATCCTTATAGATATATGAACATAACATAGAGAGGAAAGGTTAGGTTTACATGGCAGCGTATACTATGTTAGAGTGTGTGTGTCCTTGTACAGGGTTATAGCTTTAGTATTGAAAGGTTAAACCCAGTTTTAGTTCAGCATTTACATACAAGAATCTGAAATAAGCTAACATTTAAACCAGTGTAATATTAACATAATGTAGTTTCAGATTTGATAAATTCAAACACAAAACTCAACCAATTTTTTTGAATTGAACCCTGTATATAACATACATGTGCAGTGATGTAAACAAAACTACTAACATAAAATTTATATTTGAATTATGAATTCAAACTGGAAAAGCAGAAAACCAGTCTCTGATACTGCACTGTATCAGAATATTGGGGTTTTGAGAATTTAAACATCAACAACATATTAATATGTATTTAGATGGGTTGGTAATCAAAATGTAGCATGCATACGTGTCAGACAAAGTGTCTGTGTCCACTATATATATTCTCATGTCCCAATATAAAAATTAAATTCTACGTTAAGACCAACATTTAGATTCCTACCAAGATTGTAAAGTAGGTGATTGGTGTAATCAAGACAGTTTTATTATTATTATTATTATTATTTAATACAAAAATAATAGCAAGAAGGAAATAACGATAAAATCTTTTCTGCTTATCTGTTTAAAGAAGGAACCATTTTTGAAACCCAGTGCTAAACTATCAAATCCATGATAAGGTCTAGTAAAAATCATCGATTCATTGTATTATGAAAAAACTCATAGCAAAAAGTTACACAAGGTTTATAAAAATAGCTAAAGCTACTCCTAAGTTAAATAATGAGAAGCAAAACAAAACAAAACAAATAATAATATTTTTTTTGAAGGACTGAAACAAAAGTAGAGAAATCATGTTCAAAAATATTTAAGGTACAATCTGATAATCATATGCGTCTATCCAAAATCATGGTACTCTAAATCCTCGTCGTACTAGTAAGCAAGGCTACGATAATCACAAAGTCCTCGACTTAGGCACATACCTCTAGAATCGTGGTATTTAACATTTTCGCGATGCCACTAGCTTGGCTGCGAAAACCTTAAATTCCCACACCCGAGAAATATATCCAAAATCAGACTATATGTCCTCACCATGCTGGCTAATGTGACTATAGAAGACTAGATTCCATAACTTAGATGACCTAGCCCATATAATTTCATCTTGACAAAAATTAAATTAAATCAACAATAGATACCCAAAAATCAAATTTATCAACGAACATCAAGATCCAAAAATGAACAAAAATCTATCAAATCATATAAATACAAACTCGGATGCCACAGCTAACATCAAGATTCAAAATTCAACAATCATCCATCAAAATCAATAAATACAAACTCAAATTCAACAATAATCCATAAAAATCAAATTTAACAACAGAAAGTAAAGATAAATCAAATCAAGGGAAGAAGAGTTTTCAAATCGAAGTTAAAATAAGATTCTCAAGGGTCGTCCCAGGAATCTATCAAGGGATCCTAACTGTGATTGAGTACATTCAAAAATATCCTAATCCTATTGCAGGCTGTAGTGATACTCTAGTTCGAATACCACTACATAAACTCGACCTGCATGGGCCACCACTAAAAATGTGTCACAACCCGCACCCACTGTGAGGGTACGAAAACGTAACAACGCTCCGCCTACGCCGTAGTATCGGCGGTAGAACACTGTCCTAGGTCAATCATCTAACAATATAAATGTACCTGTACAGTATATACTCTCCGAATGGAGGTGATATAGCAAATACAGTCTCAATCACATCTAAGGTAGAACATGATAAAGATAGATAAAACATGAAATCCAAAATAGATACAGCAGATAGAAGTCTAAGTGTCTAAGATACACAAACCCAGAAATACATCTCAAAGCTCAAATACAGTAATCCATAAATACAACTCAAGACAACTGAAAATAAACTGTCACGCCCCAGAACCAGAATACTGGAGAGCGGGGGCGAACATAGCCAGCTACGTATATTGAAATGAAGTCCATCTCGCTATACGGTCACGACTGTATAGATATGAGGGTTTACTACAAGCCAACGGTCTCTTAAGGTCAAGCCTATTGTCTCAATCTCAAGCAAGTAATATAGTCACAAGATGTTTGACCACCAAATATATAATAAAAGGCGTCCCAAATATTACATATCAGTTGATCATGAAGCTAGTATTACAAAATGCTAAGACTAGCAAGAGTTAAGTCATACATGATCAACCATAGAATTTGTTAATCATGTTTACAGCCCGTAGGCAGACAGTAAGTAAATGTGCATCGAGCTAACAGGTGCTCGTCGGCTAAACGCCTCAAAAGAATAATTTTACAATAGAGTGAGCGAACAAAATAGAAAACCCACTCGTAGCCCGGGTTCCTTCTAGTCGCCACCATCGGGCTGGAGGTTCGGTAGATCCTCGGGTGCTGCTCCGAAATCTGGCCACACAAAACCAGCTGGGTCAAACCCCAGAAAGAGCAAGTGCCACAAAGGAGGCCACAAAATAAGAACAAAAGCCAGCATATCAGAACATAAGAAAATAGAAGAAAAGTACAGGTAATAAAAGTACAACAGGACAATAAACGACTAGGGACATGGAACCATTCTGGGAGCCAGATTACAACTCGTAAACCAAACAAGGATCGGGGTTGTAACCTTTCGCCTGAATAGCACTTGTCTCTATCCATTTATTGTTAAAGATAAGTAAAACAATCATCTCAGGAGTACCAAGTACAGGGACTAGACAAGACTTAGACAAAGCTAGACATCATCCATTCACAAGCGGCCAAGCAATTGCTACGGCTTACTACTTTAACTAACTAGGGTTATCACATGCCTAATTACTAACAAGATGCAAATGAAAATTCTCCAGTCCTAAGCCCTGCAGACCATCCAGTTATCCTTTCGCGGGTTGAGAGTATGGTTGGGTACATCGCCCCGAAGACGATATACCCTTAGGTGACTTAGAGGGTGCAACATATGACAGTGTGCTGAAAATGTGCTCTACTCGTCGGCAAGCTACAAGTCTAATTAAAGCGCCCAGATAACGAGATTGCCTGTGACTGGAAATTCTTCATGAACTATAGTTAGATCTAATTATTAGTCTAATCCATATTCAGTACGAATCCCTGACCGTGGGAACCAGGGAGTCACGTCCTAGACATGATGCAAGACAAGACAGGTAGATTGTACAAACAAGCAAGCAGGAACACCCACGGTGTCAGAGTTGGTTATACAAGTCAAGTTAGCCGTCGCAATAGCATCAAGTCAAGTCAAGTCAAGTTACAAGTCAAGAGGGCGCCGCCACGAGCCACTATCAAGTTATCAGGTTATAAGTCAAGAGTGCACCCCATCGGGTCACTATTAAGAAGGTCCGAAAGTATTAGGATCATAAATCACAGAAATCATAAAAACTGTACTAGTCATAAGCAAATACTGAAAATCGTGTCAGGTCGTGTTGGGTCAAGATAGTCGTGCTGTGAGGAACAAGATCTCAAAATCCAATCCACAAAAGAGAAGCCAAGTCCCAAAAATAAAACCAAACCATCATGAGCTACTGGGTTGCGCAGGGTGCCAAGGGGTTGGGTTGCGCAGGGTGCCAAGGGGTTGAGTTGGACTGCGCCAGGATTAGATGGCGCTGGATTGAGCTGCGCAGGGGGCAAAGTGCGCAGAGATCAAGTGCGCAGGGGGCCAAGTGCGCTGGGGGTGAGTGGCACATGGGGCCAAGTGCGCTGGGGGTGAGTGTCGCATGGGGCCAAGTGCGCTGGGGATGAGTGGCGCATGGGGAGGATGCGCGGTTAAGCCCAGGGGGGCGAGCGCAAGACAGCCCAGCGCTAAGAAGCGCTGGCTGAGAAGGGGGATGCGCAGTTCACCAAAGGGTGAGCTGCGCAGTCGGCCTTGCACTAAAGAGCGCAGGCCGAGAGATCTGCTCCTCCAGGCCGAGAGCAAGTCCATGAACACCAAATATTTCCAATCTTCATATCTTGGCCAAATCAAAACCAAATCTAGATTTTCAAAGTTCTAACTTGAGTAAAATTGAATTCTCTTCCACATGGAAGCATCAAAACAAGCAAAAATCAAAGTTTAATAGATCAAAACCAAGAATTTTCGAAAATGGTTAAAACCTAGATCTAGAAAAATGAAAACTCCAAATCACAAAATGCCAAGTTCTAATATTATTCACCATGACCTAATCTAGCAAATGGACAAATAAAATAGGGTTCTCATGTGGTGGCAAGGTACACTTGCCTATGGTGTTGGTGGAGGAAGGAGGAAGAAGAAGATGGAGAAAATAAATAAAAAGTAAAGAGGAGAGAGAAAAGGTTGGTAGGGTTTTAATGAGGGTGGGTTGTGTTGTATTGAGGGTAGAGCATAGGCCAAGGTGTTCCAATGCATGCTAAACCAAACCAATCCTACTCCACAAAATAAAACCAAGCCATGCCAGAACCCGTTTTACGAGAAAACCAAAAATCTGCAAGTCGAGCCAAAATATAATTACAGGCCAGAATCTGAGAAAATAAAATACAGGTCCAAGATACATGCAGGCTTAACCAAAATATGTGTTCTGAGATATGGGTGTTACATAAACTATGAGCAAAACCCTAGCTATCTATACAACCTCTACTGTGTCTCCTCTAGGCTAGCAGGCAACCTCCAGGCTATCTGTAAAATTTATCAACAGGTCCAGTCAGGACAGAAGCGAGCACAATACATCTCAACAGATCATAGCAGGTTAGAAAATATAATCATGCAGTTAAGTAAGATACATGAACTGAAGAAAATACAGTATGTAAACAGGAAGAAAACTGTAATAGAAATATCTACTATAAATAGAGAACTAACAGTGGCTAGTAAGTCAGAGTACAATATAGACATGTAAATGGCATAGAAGATTCTTATGCTACACTACGGAAAGATTCTGATGCTACACGACTTGGATAATATTCACATGTCTACTTCTACTCCCCCGTACCCCCAATCAATACACAAGGATCCAGCCAGGTTATGTTATGATTCCATGCAATGGCCCACAAGGGATGATACATGGATACCCATAAATGGGTGATTCTAGGAATGCCCATAAATGGGAGATTCAAGGAGACTCTGTGATCATGAGAGTACATGTCACAAGTGATCAATGAACCAAGAAGCATAGTGATACACAATATAAGTGAAACGCACAGAACATGTAATATCCGATGCTCCTGAAGGATAACATCTCAAGAAGGGATCCATATAGTACCAATCCGTGTGACCAACGTGACAGTATCAAGTAAAGTAATTTAAAGCAGGAAAATAATTCTAAACATGATATGAAATAATCAGAGAATGTACTCGCTTGATAACCTGAATAGCTGATAGGTATAGGGGTCCAACTGAAGCCACAGAGTCCTATTTAAAGCAATACAGGTTACAAGGTGTTCAAGTTGTAATAAATGAATCTCTACAAGCAATCTATATTATCCTAGGTTCTTCTAAGTCAAATCAACTCTAGGTCAACTCCGGTCAACAATCTAGTCAAACTAGGTCAAGTGTTGACTTACAGTTGACTTTTGGTCAACTGGTCAACTCTGGTCAAACATGATCAATTCTAGTATAATTGTTAAAGATATAAAGTGTACTTCGTTATTCGTACGTCGAAACTTACGACACACAAATCGAGATAAGATGATCAACGGTAAAGTTGATAATCTTATTATAGTGATCCACGTGTCCGACTTACCAATTTCAGCGATGTGAGATCACTGGAATTGACTGATCTCAGTTTCGTTGTATTAATCCCAAAATACGAACATTATAAGAATTATTTATAATTAATTATAAAAAGGTTAAACTCAGAGAAATTATCAACAAACATTGTCGGACAATGAAATAAACATCGTCAACGTGTCCAGAATGGTCAAATTAGCTAGGATAGCCTACCCATCGGTCCAATTTGGACGCAAGGGTAAAAAGGTAATTTTGGATCAAAACGGTATCCGTGTCGGAGCCGTTTTGCACCGAAAAACGTGCAAGAAAACAAGTCTATAAAATATAACAAATTATATGTCCACGAAACCAGAATGACGATACGAACCCAACGGTATATCCAGAATTAGATTTCGTTGACCCGATCTCAATTTGGTCCGTTGACCAGAACTTAGAATTCCAATTTGTACAAAAATGCGTGCCGAAGCCAATGTTCTCAAAACTCAGTAAACTACGTGTCAACGAGTCCAGAATGACGATACGAACTCAACAGTATATCCGGAATTGGATTCCGATGAGCCGATCTCAAAATGACCCGTTGATCCGGATATTGGTATCCGACTTGCACCAAAATGCGTACCGGAACCAATGTCCACTAAAACCTAGCAAATTATATGTCAACGAGTCCAGAATGATGATATGAACTCAACGGTATATTCAGAATTGGATTCTGATGAGCCGACGTCAAGTTTCGTAGACCCGGACTGTGGGACCCAACTTTGTACCAAAATGCGTGCCAGGGCCCACGTCCTCCAAATCTAATAAATTTTATATAAAAACATGCCAGAACGATGCCACGAGTCTACTGGTGGTGTCATAAATGAAATCTGGAGTCCCGTGTTCAAAAATGAAATTTTACAAGTTGGAAATTACGAATTCGGACGACCAACTTTGGCGTCGAATTCAACCAATCAAACAAACTCACAATAAAACGAAACTGGAGGGGTAGTAAGAGGGTTATACCAGCTTCGCACAGGAACTGGTAGCACGCCAAATGGAACTGCGGTGGAGGAGGTACAAGCTGACGAAGTTGACTCCGCGAAATTGTCCAAAATTTATACAATTTAAACGGTCAACTTGGTGGCCGATTTTGAGGTATCAAACGATAAAATCAATGGGCAAAAATTGACAGGAGTGAAGGTGGATATACCGAGATTGTGATGGAGCAAAAAAATCGTCGATCGAACGGTCAAATTTCTCGAAAATCATGCGCGAAGTTGCTGCGATGGGGCGGCATTTCAGCTTCGTTTCCGGGCTCGTCACGACGGGAACTCGTGCCAAACGTATGGATCGCCTCCGATACACGTCGTACAGGTGAACGGCGGCCACGGGGCCTGCCCCGGGGGTGCGCCCGGCTAAGGTGGGTCGGCCACGGCGCCGGTGGTGGCGCCTGCACGCGCGCGAAATGGGGTGTCACTTCCCGTTCCCAAAATACGTATTTTTAATACATGTACTGCTTTAATATATTTATTTGATATTTATCATGTATTACTCTATAATTAAACCCCTTTAATTTTATGTTAATTAATTTTTTGCAATTTTATTTCTGCATTTTATTTTCTGCTTTCATACTCTGCTTTTAGCTTTACTTTGGGTTCGGCTTGGATTGGTTTAGTTAAGTAGTTGGTTCATCATGAACTGAAACAAACCCCCACCTACCACCACCCCTTCCATTTAAAGCCCACCCCTTTCTTTCTCTTCATTACTTCACCATTAATCTTCTTCTTTCTCATAACTACTCCCCCACCTACCAGCCGCCAAGGCAAGTGCCAGCTTGCTTCTTGATGGATCACCATTATTATTGTTTCATCATCTTTTTTACTTGATTTTGAGCCTCTTTAGTACTTAACATTTTTAATTTCCATGGTTCATTTCTTGTAGATCTAAGTTTTGTACATTTTTGGATTTTTTAGGTTTTGATCTAGTAACTTTGTTATTTCCAAGTTTTGATGGTTCCATGTTGAAGAGAATTTCGTTCTACCCAATTTTGACCTATGGAAGTCCAAATTTGGGCTTGGAATGAAGGATTTATGGAGCTTGAAAGTAAGGTCTTCATGGTTGTTCTTCTCGGAATAGTGGAGCAGAAGTGCAGTACTTAGCCGTATGAGTTTTCATGCGACAAGTCATTCTTGGGCCGCATGTAGTATCTGGCCGCATGGAGTGTTTCGGCCGCACGCAGCGCCTGGCCGCATGTTACATTCCGAGCCGCATAGGCTTAGGCTTAATTAGCCGTATGACCCGTCGACGTTTCGACCGCATGAAGTTTATATATATATATATATATATATATATATATATATATATATATATATATATATATATATATATCCTGGCCGCACGACTTATTTAGCCGCATGGACTCTGGATGACCCGCAGCCGCATGGCGCTGACTATTCTCAGCCGCATGAGCTACGTGTCTTTCCAGCCGCATAAGGCCAGTCATCTGCAGCCGCATGAATGCCCATCGTATCTCAGCCGCATAAAGTTTATTTGCATCCAGCCGCATAAGGCCTAGCTTATCCCCAGCCGCGTATGCATATTTCTTAGCCACATATAGGTTTATTGTTTCCAGCCGCATATGAATTGTCATTGAGCCGCATAGGCTTGTTCTTTGAGCCTCATATGAATTATTATCCCCAGACCGCATAGATGGAGCCCGACTTGCCTAGACGCATGGATAGGCATCTACCCATGGCCGCCCATAATACCTTTTTGGACTGATTGGCATTAATTGACATTGATTGATTGTCTTAGCAGTGATTACATTAATTATTGTCTTAGCATTAATAAACAAGGATTGTTATCTTGAATTAGTAAATTGATCATGCATCCCTAATTGGAACTAGGAGACTGGCTAGTCGTCTTATTGAAATGAATGAATGAGACACGTTCATATTATGACTATTGAAATCGACTGGCTAATCCCGAACATTGGCATACAGACACATGCATGCTTCAATTTATTTATTTACTTATTTAATTATTTATTTTCTATAACAGCAGCATGTGTACTATATGGTCAAGGCATGATTATTCTGTGGTTAGTTTTGACTGTTGCATTATGCTACGTAAGACCTACAACCTAACCGTACGGGTATCGTTGTAGAGTTGTGCATATCGTACCTCGTACGAAAGTACTCATTCTGAATGACCATGATCCACGACATGGGATTTAACTCAACATAGAGATTATTAAGTTAAATAAAATAATGATTGTATGGAGAGAATGGATTCCCGAGTTCTTACATGGCAGCCCTCTTGGGACTAGTAGTGCCCGACAGGCCGGCTAGTCCCCACAGATACTGCAAATCTGCCACACGGGCAGGGAGCGGTATCTGGTTATAATATTTATTGTATATTGTATATTGACGATGGGCGTCCCGCTGGGACTCGTCTAATTCATGATTGGCACAATTGATTGACTGGATAAACTAGCCTTGCTTGTGCATAGTAAGAACTGAGGAATCCCTATTGCATAATTCTAGGATAACTTGGAACTTACAGTAGCAAGCCGTAGTAGTTGCATGGCCGTTTAAATTGATTTGTTTGTGTACTGTCCCTACTCTGATGACTAACTGAGATGATCGGAATGTCAGGACATGACGGGTCAACTTCTGTCCTTTTTGGTTGGAAAGTTGGTTCGAAGTGTCGTGATGTGATGTAAATCCCAGTAGCCAGCAGAGATCTATTTATCATATTTCCTATTACTGGTTTTATTCCCCATATCGTGCTTCCTTGCGGTACTTGCTATTAGAGGTCTAACCTCTCTGGTTTTGCATGGCCAGATTTAGAGCCAGTTCCTGAGGATCCAGCTTACTTCTACCTCCAAGATGGTCAATACTAGAGGGATGATCGCAGGAGGACTCGAGTGGGTTTCTTACTTCCACGCTCGTTTTGTTATCTACTTTATACTTTGCCGTTTGGCACCGACATGTTAGTCGGATTGTCTTGTACTTACTTTTGCATAATTGTAACTAAAGTCAGGCTGCAGCTGATAAACAATTGTGTATACTTTGCTACCTCATCTGGCTGTATTTTATAAAGCCAGATGTCAAGAACATTTTGACTGAGCGTTTGGGATGCCTTACTGCTTCATCTTACATGTTCTCTATTTCTGTTTTTTGTTTGAATGATTGAGACAATAGAGGTGAAGTGACCATAGGGAGACTTTCATGTAGTATACACCCCCTCGTCTTGTTAGATAGCATTGATCATATTATACGGTATTCATCTACCGGTAATACGTAGCTGGCTGAGTCACTCTCCCGCTCTCCAGTATTCTGGTTCTGGGGCGTGACAATGTTTTAGTGGTGGCCCATGCAGGTCTGATTTCAGACTTGTAGGGTGTTTTGATTTATAGGATGTCTCAATCACACATGTTCTCCCTTGATCTCGTGATTCGTTGTTCCCAATTCTAGCTTGACATTCCAGTATCCTTTGACTTCATTGATCTTTTCTGTCCGGTCATTTGATTGTTCTCTTGTCCCTTTTCTTAGGGACACCTCGTCCGCATCTGTCAGGACTGGACAACAACAACAAGGGCAGCATGGACAACCTGACCATGTTAGTCAGCAACAAGGGCCAGTACTACCCCAAGAGGTTATCCAAGAAGAAGTGATAGTGGAAGCAGCAGCTGGATCGCAGTATCCGGAGGTTCCACCACTACCAACAGTTCCACCTACCCCCATGGAAGTGGACACACCGGCCCTTCTGGAGATCATGAGAGGGATGATGGCCACTCAGCAACATTAGATGTTAGTCCAGCAGCGCATGAACGCTCAGTTGCAAGAGCAGAATGTACTACTCAACCAAGGATTACAAACGGCATTGGAAAGAGGGGCGAGGCCAGATTCAGGAGCATCAACCAGGTTTTCCAAGTACAACACCCGCTGTTTCGAGGGTACGGAATATGCCATCTCAGCAGATGCATGGCTTAAGGATATTGAGGCTATTTTGACAGCAGCTAAGGTACCGGCAGAAGAACGTGTGGATCAGGTGAAGTTGTTACTTCAGGATCTCGCACGTGATTAGTGGGAATCAGAAGAAGTAGGATTCAGACGTCCCGTTGCTTGGGACGATTTCACAGTGTCACCCTCATTTTTCTGCATTTCGTATTTATGCTCGTAGTTGGATTTTGGCTTGTATTTTTAATTTTCTCGACTTGCAGAATTTTGGGTTATCTCGTATTTCGGGTTTTGGTTCGACTTGGTTTTAATTGGTTTGGTTTAGTTGGTTGGTTTAATATGTAGTGGAACACCTTAACCTACACTCCTCCCTCATTTCCACCACAACCACCCTCATTATATCCCCACCTAACTTTCTCTCTCCTCTTTACTCTCCATTAATTTTCTTCTTCTTCTTCCTTCTTCCACACAACACCACACCATAGGCAAGTGCTCCTTGCCACTACATAAGGACCCAATATCATTTGTCCATTAGCTTAAGGAGATGGTTTTGAACAACCTTAGGTCTTGATGTTTTGTGTTTTGAAGCTTCATCTGTTCTAGATCTAACTTTTTCCCATTTTTCGGAAATTAGTGGTTTTGATCTATTTTGAGTTGGTTTTGGTGGGTTTTGATGCCTCTATGTTGTAGAGAATCAAATTTCACCCAAGTTAGAACTTTGAAAATCCGAATTTGGAGTTTTATTGGCAAAGTTGTGAGATTTTGAACTTTGGAACCCATTGTTGGTGTTCTTCTCAGCCAACTTGGAGAAGAAGAAGGCCACCCGGACCCGTGCCCGCGCCGCGCCGTTGCGCGTGCGCGCCGCCGTGCTGGCGCGCCCTCCCGCGCGCACTCCGTGCCGCGCCCTCCCGCGCGCACTCCGCTGCGCCGCGCCCTCCCGTGCGCACTCCGTGCCGCGCCCTCCCGCGCGCACTCCGCTGCGCTGCGCCCTTGTGCGCGCACTCCGCTGCGCCGCGCCCTCCCGCGCGCACTCCGCTGCGCTGCGCCCTCCCGTGCGCACTCCGTTGCGCCGCGCCCTCCCGCGCGCACTCAGCTGCGCTGCGCCCTCCCGCGCGCACTCCGCTGCGCTGCGCCCTTGCGCGCGCACTCTGTGCCGCGCCCTCCCGCGCGCACTCCGCTGCGCTGCGCCCTTGCGCGCCTCGTCGGACGCGCCCTCGCGCGTTCTGGCTCCGCGTTGCCCCCGTTCGCGCCTTTGGTGTGTTGCGGTTGTTCCTCGAGCGCGTCTCTTGACACCGCTCGCGCACCCTAGCCCAAGCCTTGCCCGGCGCCCCCCCTTGGGTCGCCTTTAGCCCAGCACACCCTGTGCTCTGGTGGACCTTGGTCCTTGGTTTCTGGCTAAATTTTGTTTTCTGAGATTTTCTTGTCCACCACACGACTTGACTTGGTCTAACACGTCTTGACACGATTTTCTATGATTTGACATGATTCGGCTTGCGGCTAGTTTTTCTCCTATCTTGTTAATAACTTGGCGTATAACTTCGTAACTTGGTAGCTTGAACCTGTAACTTGATAACTCGGCTCGACTTGAAAGTGGCCCGCGGAGGCGCACTCCTGACTTGACATGACTTGACTTGCCCTGATAGCATGTAACTTGACTTGTCTTGACACCGTGGGTGTACTACTTGTTGCTTTGTGCAAATCACTTGTCTTGTCTTGCATCATGTCTAGGACGTGACTTCCTGGGTACCACGGCCAGGGACTCGCGCTAAATTGGATTAGGCTAATTATTAGATCAAACTAGAACATGGAGAATTCCCAGTCACAGGCAATCTCGTTATCTGGGCGCTTTAATGGACTTGTAGCTTGCCGACGAGTAGAGCACATTTCCAGCACACTGTCATGTGTTGCACCCTCTAAGTCACCTAAGGGTACATTTGTCTCCCGGGCAATGTACCCACCTATAACTCTCAACCCGCGGAAGGATAACTGGATGGTCTGCAGGGCTTGGGACTGGGAGTTTCTCACTTGCATCTTGTTAGTAATTAAGGCTTGTGATAACCCTAGTTAGTTAAATTAGTAAGCCGTAGTACTTGCTTGGCCGATTGTGAATGGATGATGTCCAGCCTTGTCTAAGTCTTGTCTAGCTCCAGTACCTGCTATCTCCTGAGCATGTTTGTTTTACTTATCTCTAACGATAGATGGGTAGAGACAGTGAGCTATTCAGGCGAAGGGGTACAATCCCGGTCCTTGTTTGGTTTAAGGATTGTAACCTGGCTCCCGGAATGGTTCCACGTCCCTAGTTGTTTATCGCCCTGTGTACCTTACTATTTGTATCTTCTTTTATTCTTTATGTTCTGATATGCTGGCTTTTGTTCTTATTTGCGGCCTCCTTTGTGGCACTAGCTCTTTCTGGGGTTTGACCCAGCTGGTTTTGTGTGGCCAGATTTCGGAGCAGCTCCCGAGGATCTACCAAGCTTCCAGCCCAATGGTGACAACTAGACGGAACCCGGGCCAAGAGTGGGTTTTCCTTTTTGTTTCACCCACTTATATGTAAATTTATTCTTTTGAGGCGTTTAGCCGACGAGCACCTGTTAGCTCGATGCACATTTAATTACTGTCTGCCTACGGGCTGTAAACATGATTAACAAATTCTAGGGTTGATCATGTATGACTGAACTCTTGCTAGTCCTATCATTTTGTACGACTAGCTTCATGATCATCCAATATGTAATATTTGGGACGCCTTATATATATATATATTTGATGCTCTAACATCTTGTAACTCTGTTAATTGCTTGAGATTGAGACAATAGGCTTGACCTTAAGAGACTGCTGGCTTGTAGTAAACCCTCATATCTAGACAGCCATGACCGTATAGTTGAGATGTATTCTATTTCAATATACGTAGCTGGCTGTGTCTGCCCCCGCTCTCCAGTATTCTGGTTCTGGGGCGTGACACACAGCAAGATTCAAGACAAAATACTATGGAGTTGTGGCGTAGTTTGAGCTACAACAGAAGTTTATCAACCTCAAGCAGGCCGGCAAGGCAGTAGATGCTTATGCAGCGGAGTTCTGCAGATTGAGTAGGTTTGCCCCACAGATGGTAGCGACGGGGCGCCAGAGGGCGATGAGGTTCCAGCAAGGGTTTTACCTTGAGCTCTTGCAATTGATAGAGGGGCACAATTACCAGACTTTCGATGAAGTGTTGACGGCAACCCGAAGGCATGAGATCACCATTCAGAGGATCATGGCAAGGACTGGGGGTCAGAAGCGATCCCACAGTCAGATGGAAGGAGGAGAGGGAGCAGCGCCCCGAACAACAACACCGTCCCCTGGCGTTCGCATCCATGATGTGGCGATACGAGGGCCAACACCACCACCCAGGCAGCAGCAGCAGCAACAACCAAGGAAGAACCAGCAACCCCTAGCGGGCTGCAATTATTGTGGGAAGATAGGGCACACTAGAGATGTGTATCGGGCATTGAACGGACTGTGTTTGATATGTGGAAATCCAGATCATCGGGTTACCACATGTCCCATGAATTCGAGGTCAGAAGGACCAGTGCAGCAGTTTCCTGCTCTGCCAGCACCAGGGGCAGGCCAGTATCGAGGACCAGCGGTAGCAGTGAGACCGTTGGCACAGCGCCCGTTAATGCCGCAGGCTCAGATGTTTCGGCAGCAGGGACCGCCGATGCAACAACACCAGCATAGACCACCCCAGCATCATCAAGGAAGGGGCCAGTAGCAGTACCAGGCTAGGCCGCAACATAGGAACCAACAAGGAGGCCGAGGGCAGGCATTCACTCTGTCCTTGGAAGAGGCATTAGCATCGGGAGATGTTGTGGCAGGTAACATTCTCGTCGCCTCATATCTCGCAGTAGCATTGTTTGATTCGGGAGCATCACACTCATTTATATCTGCACAATTTATGACACGGCTAGGGATGGAGTTCGAGGCATTGCCAGGGAGGTTGAATATACTCCCTGCCAATGGGCTCGTAGGATTTAGTAGAGTTATTCTAGCGTGTAGTGTTGTAGTTTACGGGCATTCCTTACCCGCCCAGTTGACAGAATTTTCTGTTGGAAATTTCGATGTTATCTTAGGCATGGACTTGCTGAAAGACAGTCATGCGACAATAGATTGTCGTAGTGGGAGTATATCTTTTGATATTCCAGGCATGAAGCACTACAAGAAGATTTGCTTATAGTTACGACGAAGATCAGTCACTAATATATATTAATAGTGACTGAATTTCGTCAGAAATGATATTAGTGACGGACTAAACACATGAGTAACGGAGTTAGAGTCAGTCACTACTACGAGCGACACTAATACTACTAGTGACGGATGAATTCCTAAATCCGTCACTATAATTGAACAAGCCACGTAGATAAGTATTTATCTTTCAATATAAAAAAGTATTTAATATTTATTACTAACTAATTAGTCAGTCACTATTGTTGGGTCATTAATAATTATTACTACTAATAAGTCAGTCACTATTGTTTGGTCATTAATAAAATTATTACTAACTAATGTGTCAGTCACTAATGTTTGATCATTAACAATTATTACTAATAATAAATCAGTCATTATTGTTTGGTCATTAATAAAATTATCACTAATTAATAGGTCAGTCACTAATGTTGGGCCATTAATAAAATTACAAATTTTTTGAACCACATTCCTAATTGTTTGATATGTCATTAATAATAATATTAAATCATTCATTACTACTTGATCCATAAGTAGAAGCTAATTTTTTTCCACCACATTCTGCTGAAATCACAATTTCTTCATCTAAGATAGTATAAGTGGACTCTTACTAAAAAAATTGAAGCCAAAAATAATATATTCATCAGATTAGACAAACAACTCAAAAATAAAATATACTCCAAAACAAAGTTAAGTCTGCTATTAACAAAAAAATACATTGTTCATCAACACAAATTGATCTTCTAAATTTTAATGATGAAACATGATAAAGCACTCGATTTCGTGTTACACCAAGTCCTTGACCACGTACTCGATTTTGCGTCCCCGGTCCCATTGCTTGGACATATGCTCTTTGTCGTAATTCCAACGTCTCATGTCACTAAAAAGAAATAGTCACATTCCTACGCAAATAAAATTAGAAAATTGTAGAAATAAACAATTAAAGAATATAAAAATAGCATAAATAGGGAAAGAAAATTATGGTTAGGGTTTTTACTTGAGCCGGTAGAATTTCTCCATGGAGTCGATGTGACTTCCTTCCTGGACGAAAAGCGGTGAAAAAGGGTTGAACTCCACTAACCTAGAGTGGTCGAAGAGAATTGAACTCCATTGACCTCTCTAGATGAGCACCTTTAAAACAAAACAAAAAATTATTAGAGAAGGAGGAGATAAGTAAATAACGGAAGAGATGAGAGAATTACAAGGAGAAGAAAATCTTCATGACCTAGAGAAGGATGAGAGGAGGAGGAGAGGAAGAGAAAATTTTAGATGAGTATATATTTAGAGGAGGAGAGAATCATAAACCATTTATGACCAAATATTCTGTAAAGGAAAAAAATGATGGCACATGTGAGAAAAAAGTGGCGTCTAATTTTTCAATCCCGCTAACTCGGTCCCATAAATATTTAAAACTATTAGATTATTTTTTCTTATTAAATTTATTATTTAATATTAAACTATTTTTTATTAGCGACTGATTTAAAAGTCCCTAATTTTTTTCATGAAACATATTTAAAATTTTCACGTCTATCTTCTCATTTAATAATTAAATAAAGTTTAGTGACCGCATAGTCCGTCACCATTAAATATTTATTCCATCAGAAATAGTATTACTAACGTTTTTCTTAATCCGACACAATTAATATTTTACTAGTGACTGAATATTCATTCCGTCACAGACTTCCGTCACTATAAGCAAAATTTCTTGTAGTGAAGAGATTCACCTTAGTCAGATCAGAGGCAACTCAGCAAGAGCAGGGAGTAATAACGGCAATGGAAGAAGTTCAGGTTCCGAAGGTGGTTGAAGAATTTCTAGACGTATTTCCCGAAGAACTTCCAGGTCTACCACCGGTTAGAGATATTGAGTTCAGTATAGAATTGGCACCTGGAACTAAACCAATATCAGATCGAGTTTACAGAATGGCAGATTCAGAGCAGGCCAAGGTATATCAGCACATAGAGGAACTGAAGGAGAAAAAGTTTATCCAAGCTAGCATATCGCCGTGGGCAGCACCAGTGGTACTTGTGGGGAAGAAGGATGGGTCATCCAGATTATGCATTGACTACAGAAAGCTTAACGCGACAACAGTAAAGAACAAGTACCCACTACCAATGATCGACGATTTGTTTGATCAGTTGAGCAAGGCTAGAGTTTTCTCCAAGATAGATCTTCGTTCAGGGTACCATCAGGTGAGGGTTCGGAAGGAAGATATTCCTAAGACAGCATTCAGGTCAAAGTATGGGCATTATGAATTCTTGGTAATGCCGTTTGGTTTGACCAATGCCCCAGCAATATTCATGGATTTGATGAACCGCATCTTTATGCCGTACTTAGATCAGTTTGTCGTGGTGTTTCTCGACGACATTCTTGTATACTCTGCCAGTGAAAAGGAGCATGAAGACCACCTCAGAAAAGTATTACAGGTTCTGAGGGAGAACCAGTTGTATGCCAAGCTCAGCAAGTGTGAGTTCTGGACGGATCATATTTCATTTTTGGGTCATATCATATCAGGAGCTGGAGTAGCAGTGGATCCCAAGAAGGTAGAAGCAGTAGAGAGTTGGCCAGTACCCAAGACCGTAGCTGATGTATGAAGTTTCTTGGGATTGGCAGGATATTACAGAAGGTTTGTCTCAGATTTTGCAAGACTTTCAGCACCCATGACCCGCTTGACACGGAAGGATGTGCCATTCGTCTGGTCGGCAGAATGCCAGGCATCATTTGAGAATCTGAAGCAGAAGTTGATATCAGCACCTATTCTTACATTGCCAGTCGGACCCGGAGGTTTCACGGTATATTGCGATGCGTCAGGTAAAGGACTTGGGTGCGTCCTCATGCAGCACGGGAAGGTGATAGCATATGCATCTAGGCAGCTTCGGGACCACGAAAAGAATTATCCAACACATGACTTGGAGTTGGCAGCAGTAGTATTTGCTTTGAAGCTATGGAGGCATTACTTATATGGTGATCGAGTGGACATATATACAGACCACAAAAGTCTAAAGTACATCTTTACTCAGAAGGAGCTGAACATAAGACAGAGAAGATAGTTAGAACTGATCAAGGATTACGACGTTGAGCTTCAATATCATCCAGGCAAGGCTAATGTGGTAGCAGACGCTCTCAGCAGAAGGGGCGGCGCATTTATGTTGACAACACAGAAGCACATTTTAGAAGACCTTCAGGAGATGGGCATAGAAGTTATACTTCCTAGTGATGTAGGAATTCTGACAAATCTACAACTCCAATCTGACTTTGTAGATAGGATCAAGGCAGCTTAGGCACAGGACCCAAGGATTCAGAAGCTTAGGACAGAATGTGAGTCAGGGCTCAGGAAGGAGATGGGAATTCACGAAGACGGTACACTTAGGTTTGGATCGCGTCTATGTGTACCTAGTAGAGATATCAGACAGGAAGTCATGGCAGAAGCTCACAGTTCCCAGTATTCCATACATCCTGGAGGGACCAAGATGTACCAAGATATCAAGCAACACTTCTGGTGGAATAGAATGAAGAGGGAGATAGCTAGATTTATTTCCTGTTGCTTGATATGTCAGCAAGTGAAGGCAGAGCAGCAGAGGCCAGCTGGATTATTGCAACCACTTCCTATCCCGGAATGGAAGTGGGAGCACATCACAATAGACTTTGTGACCGGTTTACCGAGATCGCCAAGTGGTAAAGATGCTATTTGGGTGATAGTGGACCGGCTCACAAAAGTAGCATATTTTCTTCCTTTCAGAGTAGGGCAATCTACAAAAAAGTTGACAGAGTTGTATATGCAACAGATAGTCAGGCAGCATGGAATCCCTGTCAGTATTGTGTTAGATAGAGATACCCATTTTACATCATATTTCTGGAAGAGCTTACATCATAGTCTGAGCACCATGTTATGATTTAGCACGATTTACCATCCACAGACGGACAGGCAATCAGAAAGGACAATTCAGACTTTGGAAGATATGTTACGAGCTTGCACCCTAGATTTTGGAGGATCTTGGGAGAGCCACCTGTACTTAGTTGAGTTTTCATATAACAACAGTTATCAAGCCAGTATCCAGATGGCGCCATTTGAAGCACTATATGGTAAGAAGTGTAGATCGCCACTAGCATGGGATGATATCGGGGAGAGAAAGATGCTAGGTCCAGAAATGATTGTTCAAACAGTTGAATTGGTTAAGGGAATTAGAGAGCGACTCCGAGTTGTGCAAGATCGGCATCGTCATTGGGCGAACCAGCATCGTAGGCCGCTAGAGTTTTCCGTTGGAGACCACGTGTTCTTGCGGATCTCACCTACCCGTGGGGTAATTAGATTTGGCGTTCGCGGGAAGTTGAGTCTGCGATACGTAGGACCATTCATTATCCTTGATAGGGTAGGCGATGTTGCTTATCGTTTATCCCTTCCACCTTCGTTACGAGAGGTGCATGGCGTGTTTCATGTATCTCAGCTGCGAAGGTATGTATCGGACCCAAGCCATATCCTTGATCATTCTGAGCTGGTTGTTGGTACCAACTTGTCTTACGAGGAGCAGCCGGTGTCCATTTTGAACCGAAGAGAGAAGATACTCAAGAACCGAACAATTAGCCTTGTTCGGGTTGCTTGGGGTCATCACTCTTTAGGGGAGTCAACGTGGGAACGTGAGGATGATATCCGATCACGGTATCCACACCTGTTTGACTCACAAGGTATATTTCTTTCCGTGTACCTTGATTGTCTTAACCCCTCATGCTTGTCACCCTATGGATAGAACTACGTAATATCGTAGATTGTTAATATAGATATGTTATCTGCTAGTTAACATTAAAGAATGATTGCTTGCTCAAATTAGCTTAGTTTTGATATTTCTATCCTGCTTGGATTTGGAATTCCGAGGACGGAATTTTTCTAAGGAGGGTAGAGATGTCACTTTCCGTTCCTAGAATACGTATTTTTAATACATGTACTGCTTTAATATATTTATTTGATATTTATCATGTATTGCTCTGTAATTAAACCCTTTTAATTTCATGTTAATTAATTTTCTGTAATTTTATTTCTGCATTTTATTTTCTGCTTTCATACTCTGCTTTTAGCTTTATTTTGGGTTCGGCTTGGATTGGTTTAGTTAAGTAGTTGGTTTATCATGAACCGAAACAAACCCCCACCTACCACCACCCCTTCCATTTAAAGCCCACCCCTTTCTCTCTCTTCATTACTTCACCATTAATCTTCTTCTTCCTCATAACTCCTCCCCCATCTACCAGCCGCCAAGGTAAGTGCCAACTTGATTCTTGATGGATCACCATTATTATTGTTCCATCATCTTCCTTACTTGATTTTGAGCCTCTTTAGTACTTAACATTTTCAATTTTCATGGTTCATTTCTTGTAGATCTAAGTTTTGTGCATTTTCAGATTTCTTAGGTTTTGATCTAGTAACTTTGTTATTTCCAAGTTTTGATGGTTCCATGTTGTAGAGAATTTCGTTCTACCCCATTTTGACCTATGGAAGTCCAGATTTGGGCTTGGAATGAAGGATTTATGGAGCTTGGAAGTAAGGTCTTCATGGTTGTTCTTCTCGGAATAGTGGAGCAGAAGTGCAGTACTTAGCCGCATGAGTTTTCATGCGGCAAGTCATTCTTGGGCCGCATACAGTATTTGGCCGCATAGAGTGTTTCGGCCGCACGCCGCGCCTGGCCGCATGTTACATTCCGAGCCGCATAAGCTTAGGCTTAATTAGCCGCATGACCCGTCGACGTTTCGACCGCATGAAATTTTTTTTGTATATATATATATATATATCCTGGCCGCATGACTTATTTAGCCGCATGGACTCAGGATGACCCGCAGCCGTATGGCGCTGACTATTCTCAGCCGCATGAGCTACGTGTCTTTCCAGCCGCATAAGGCCAGTCATCTGCAGCCGCATGAACGCCCATCGTATCTCAGCCGCATAAAGTTTATTTACATCCAGCCGCATAAGGCCTAGCTTATCCCCAGCCGCGTATGCATATTTCTTAGCCACATATAGGTTTATCATTTCCAGCCGCATGTGAATTGTCATTGAGCCGCATAGGCTTGTTCTTTGAGCCTCATATGAATTATTATCCCCAGACCGCATAGATGGAGCCCGACTTGCCTAGCCGCATAGATAGGCATCTACCCATGGCCGCCCATAATGCCTTTTTGGACTGATTGGCATTGATTGACGTTGATTGATTGTCTTGGCAGTGATTACATTAATTATTGTCTTAGCATTAATAAACATGGATTGTTATCTTGAATTAGTAAATTGATCATGCGTCCCTAATTGGAACTAAGAGGCTGGCTAGTCGTATTATTGAAATGAATGAATGAGACACGTTCATATTATGAACTATTGAAATCGACTGGCTAATCCCGAACATTGGCATACAGGCACATGCAGGCTTCAATTTATTTATTTACTTATTTAATTATTTATTTTCTATAACAGCAGCATGTGTACTTTATGGTCAAGGCACGATTATTCTGTGGTTAGTTTTGACTGTTGCATTACGCTATGTAAGACCTACAACCTAACCGCACGGGTATCGTTGTAGAGTTATGCATATCGTACCTCATACGAAAGTACTCATTCTGAATGACCATGATCCACGGCATATGATTTCACTCAACATAGAGATTATTAAGTTAAATAAAATAATGATTGCATGGAGAGAATGGATTCTCGAGTTCTTACATGGCAGCCCTCTTGGGACTAGTAGTGCCCGACAGGCCGGCTGGTCCCCACAGATACTGCAACTCTGCCACACGGGTAGGAAGCGGTATCTGGTTATAATATTTATTGTATATTGTATATTGACGACGGGCGTCCCGCTGGGACTCGTCTAATTCATGATTGGCGTAATTGATTGACTGGGTAAACTAGCCTTGCTTGCACATAGTAAGAACTGAGGAATCCCTATTGCATAATTTCAGGATAACTTGGAACTTACAGTAGCAAGTCGTAGTAGTTGCATGGCCGTTTAAATTGATTTGTTTGTGTACTGTCCCTACTCTGATGACTAACTGAGATGATCGGAATGTCAGGACATGACGGGTCAACTTCTGTCCTTATTTGGTTGGGAAGTTGGTTCGAAGTATTGTGATGTGATGTGAATCCCAGTAGCCAGCAGAGATCTATTTATCATATTTCCTATTACTGGTTTTATTCCCCATATCGTGCTTCCTTGCGGTACTTGCTATTAGAGGTCTAACCTCTCTGGTTTTGCATGGCCAGATTTAGAGCCAGTTCCCGAGGATCCAACTTACTTCTACCTCCAAGATGGTCAACACTAGAGGGATGATCGCAGGAGGACTCGAGTGGGTTTCTTACTTTCCCGCTCATTTTGTTATCTACTTTATACTTTGCCGTTTGGCACCGACATGTTAGTCGAATTGTCTTGTACTTACTTTTGCATAATTGTAACTAAAGTCAGGCTGCAGCTGATAAACAATTGTGTATACTTTGCTACCTCATCTGGCTGTATTTTGTAAAGCCAGATGTCAAGAACATTTTGACTGAGCGTTTGGGACGCCTTACTGCTTCATCTTACATGTTCTCTATTTCTGTTTCTTGTTTGAATGATTGAGACAATAGAGGTGAAGTGACCATAAGGAGACTTTCATGTAGTATACACCCCCTCGTCTTGTTAGACAGTATTGATCGTATTATACGGTATTCATCTACCCGTAATATGTAGCTGGCTGAGTCACTCCCCCGCTCTCTAGTATTCTGGTTCTGGGGCGTGACATGGGGCGGCCATGCCCGCTGCTGCAGCTGCTGCAGTGCGCGGGGGCTGCGCGCCTGGCCTGGCCCGGCGGAGGTGCGGCCTGGCGCGGCGGGGCGACGGCTGACGTGTGGTGGAGGTGGTGGCGGCTATGGTGGACTTTTGTGGTGATGGTTGTTCATTGTGGTGGTGGTGGATTGAAATGGATGGACGGATGGATGTAGTGGTGGTGTTGACTAGTGGTGGTCGACGGCCTAGGTGGGTGGCCGACGGCCTAGGAGGAGGTGGTGAGGAGGAGAAGAGGTGGTTCGGCCATGAGTGAAGAAGAGGTGATGAAGTGGAGTGATGTGGTGGTGGCCGTTTTGGTGGAGAAGAAGGAGGAGGGAAGGAGGAGGCCACTGGAGGGTGGTCGGCCGAGCTCGGCCAGGGTGGAGGGGAGGTCGGGCTCAGCCAGGTTGCTGGCTGTGTGGGTGTATTTTTGTTGTGAGAAAAAAAAATAAGAGAGAGAATGGTGAGTAAATTAATGTGTGTACAAAATGAGAGAGAGAAAATGGCTATCCCTAGAAGTTAGGGCCGGCCATGTGAGTATTGGGGATGTTGTTGGCTGCTATAGGGATGGAGGGAAATCAATGGTAAGGATTGAATGAGGGAAAATCAAGGGTAGAAATTTATTATAGGAAATTAGGTCATTCCTATAGGGATTTCAATAACGAAATTTCCAATAAATATTAAAAATAGGTAGAATGAGTATTTAGTATTTTTCAAGGGTAATGAGGCTGTGGGTGATGGTGATGGAGAGTAACATGGAGCTGGGGCTGGGTTCAGTCAAGCCGGGTTGGATCAAAACCGGACATGGCGAAATAATCGAATTTAAATAGGTGTCTATGATCATGGGTAAATAAGTAGCATATGGGGATTCCAATAAATGGGACACAAGTGTCGTGCGGGTAGTAGGCTCAATGTGGGCCATGTCCATATTTGGGGTTGACAGGTTTTGGTCGACAGGGTACCCACAAATCAAGTTGGAAAATAAATGTGACACCGTGGGGCAAAATAAAATCGGGTCACATGTCAGGAAAGTTGTACAAAGCAAATGGAGCACAAAATAGCGTGTCTGAGTAGGACACGAATGTCATGGGTGAAGAGCATCTCGAGTAGATCATGCATGAGGAGTTAGTTTCAAG
The DNA here is from genome assembly GCA_029216955.1 of Iris pallida. NCBI lineage: Eukaryota > Viridiplantae > Streptophyta > Magnoliopsida > Asparagales > Iridaceae > Iris > Iris pallida. The sequence goes on along the minus strand of JANAVB010000399.1, from coordinate 2,134,732 downwards.
AGAATGACTGGTATGACGCTCCCAAATTAAAAGTCACGGTAACGTGCTAATAATGATCAAGGAAAAGAGTGGGAAAAATTAATTAATAATCAAATGGTCTAAATTGACCCGAAGTTGTGCGAAGCAGAAAGAGTACAAGGGAACAAGTTTGGATGGGACATTATATACCATCATGAAGGTAATCATGTCCACTACAAAACTCGTGAAGAAGGTTTCCAGAGTTGAACATCCCTGACACTCCAAATATCAAAGGCACGGGAAAGTACACTTAAGGATAATTAAACATAATAATTTATTTATTGAAACTAAATCAATCAGAAAATAAAATAAAAAAATAAAAAAAATCAACCGGAAATTCAGGGTGCTCACACCCGTGGGTTAAGTCGTCTTGCACGGCTTTTGGCTTAAGTCTAGGCACCCGAAAACTTGGTTGTTCAAAGTCGAACGTGTGCACGACACGTTCCCTCGATGCGAAGCTTGGCATAGCCTTTGCTCGTCAAGTCGTTGCGCAAATAAGTTAGGCAAAGTTATGTTGGTCGGTCTAAGCTATTTCTAGCACTGTCCTGCTCTATCTGCGGTTGTCAAGTCACGTAGTCCCTCGAGAACAAGGCTCGTCGTATAAGGTATATGACTTGAGCGATAGCGTCGCCTAGAGAACAAGGTCTGTCTAAGGCACGAGCCACGGTCGGTTTAGTGAAAAGCATGCCACGGACAAAGGAAGTCCACGTGACTGGTTATCGCCGAGATCGGTCCCGCTACTTGGGAGTCTCGCTAAAGACTTGAAAAGGAAGTGCACGAGATCGGTCCCGCTACTTGGGAGTCTCGCTAAAAGTCTTGATAAGGAAGTGCACGAGATCGGTCCCGCTACTTGGGAGTCTCGATAGAAAGAAGGAAAGCATGGTCATGGTTAAGGAAGGATTTGATAGATCGAGTTGAGTCTTGCATGGTCATTGGACAACTTGTCGACAAGGTTAGGTCTTCTCGAGTGATCGCCGGGGCACCGGGATCACGTCGGCCCGGGAGAAGCGAGTGAGGCTCAAGTAGGATGCTGGATAACCGCATGGGAGAATTCGGCACCTCCGGGCTAGCTACCCGTGTAGGGACGAGCCGATATCCCCGAGTAGAGATCCAAGATAGCTTGACATTGCTAGTGACCACTCATGTAGATGGGTCGGCAGAATAGCGGCAAAACCGCGTGTATGCCTTTGGATTGGGTCTAGAGCTTGAATGCAGGTCTAGTCAGTAACACAATATCTGGGCCTAAGATTGGGCTGCAGCATAGGCACCGTGCTTGGCACGATACTTGGCGTTGGGATGTCCATCAAATTAACACTATGTTTTACAAGTCTTGTCTAAGTTAGCAAATGAGTCAAACAGGAAGGCCGCAAGGCGGTAGCATGATAAGTCTTGATAAGTTGCGAGGCACGGCCTCAATCTTGAAGCACGAACAAGTCTAAGCAAGGTCTAGAGGCATGACCTGCACGAGTCGCCCCTTGTCATCTTTGGCATGAGAATCGTTGGCACGAGAATTGTTTAGAGGCACGTGAAAGAATTGAAGGTCTTGGCATGGCCGAGTTTGCATAAGTTGCTCCTCGACGAGGCACTGTCTTGAATATGTTAAGTCACGAATAGATGTCTTGGCACGACCCTGCCGTCCCGAGTTAAAGTTTGGTCGAGTACGTAAGTGATAAGGCACCGCCTCGATCAAAATACACGTTGGCATGATAGCACGACTATGTCGTCGCATAACGAGTTGGTTAGATGTCAAGTCTTAAAATTGATCCTAAGGCAAGACTAGAAAGACAATCGAAAGGGATTTAAGCTTCACAAAGTAAATGAACGTGTCGGTTTTGAATGGGTGGGCGAGGAGCTCACTCCACCAGTACAGTTGAGTACTGACACCCACACAGTTTTCATGTGCAGGCACAGATAGAAGCACGTGGCGCGGTGCTCGCTTGGATGCGTCGAGGCACGGAGTTCCTTGGCGACTCGAAGCATGCGGCCGCGTGGAGTCAAAGACTTATATGGGACATAATGTATGGATATTGCCTTCCGAAGCTTCCGCTGGCTCAAGCATTGTATCGAGAGATGAGAGAGAGCAGAGTGACTTGTATAATGAGAGAAAAGTGAGCACGAGAGACTTGTAATCAAGGCCTTGCGTCCATTGTAATATTATTGTTCAATATCAATAAAGAGTTCTTTTGAATAACTTATGTTTTGCCTTTAAATTTCCGCTGTATGTTCAATGTTTCTGTTTGGGACTTCTGTGCGACGACCCCGTCGTCGCCGCTGTAATCGGCCGTTATGGAACCTGCCTTGCACAAGCGTAATCTAGGCTCGTACGGCATCATGCCTTAGCGAGGACGATCGCTCATACGGGAGCGGGGCGTGACACCTCACCCTTCTTTCAAAATCACTTTCACTCTATAGGATGCATTCACCATGCACACATAGGCCCTTGACACCCTGACTTCTCTCAACCAATAAGGATACACTCACATGTTTGTGTGTTAGACACACACACACACACACACATACACACACACATAAATGCATTATACTCTCTAGCACCTGTCATATAGGCGGTCCATTGCCTCTCTAACAGACCTGTGCAACAGGCCCCCAAGCAGGACCCCCAATCCTGCTGCTAAGGGGGTCTCCTTGCTGCCAAGGCTACCCTGCCTGGCCACTGCAGGGCCTCGAACAAGGTGGGTGAATTACCCTGTACACAGGAGAGAAACTCCCTTCCTGTGCACTTTAGTGCACAAGACAACATGGCCCATGTCCCCTACATAATGGCTCTACTGGCCTGCAGGCCAAATCCTCCCATGTGTAGTAGGCATAGGCCACATGGCCTAAGGCCAATGCTCTCATTTCTCCTACACATCACCAATGCCAACAGTGGTCTGCCCCTCTTCACCTGCACACGCACATCTACATCCCATTGTCTATCTATCCTAGTATATATGTATCATACCAATTGCCACTAAAATCCTTCCCTAGTACTGACACACACTCACTGACAACACATACACGTACACTGGCCTCATACACAGGCCCTCATTGCAGCCAACAATGTACTGATGTGCCTAAGAACCTATCCCCTATATGCACTCTGCCTGTGTACCCCAAGCTTTGATACTAGGCATTATTCCCTATGACACACACTTACTTGCTAATAGATGCCTTGCACTTGGACATAGGTTCACACAAATGTCTTTCCTCTCAACCCAATATACAATCTCATAGTTCACTTCTGATATATTCATAGCAATTAAAGGCAAGAATGAAACACAACTACAAACACCGATATCATATGTATATGTATCACAGAATTTAGAACAGAACCACATGTAACCTGCTCATTCCATACAATACGTTACCTGTAATCCTATTAGTGATACACCCTATTTCATTCTAACTGACACTCTTATACATATATATACAATATATATATATCCCACATCATACACATATCAACAAACACATTCATAGCAATTGAACTATTGCCAAACAAGTGCCTGTGCAATGCGCAGGCACTGTACTCTCCTTCCTGACCTGCTATACAGGTAGAAAGCCAAGCTCCCTTACCTGCACAATGCAGGGAGTCACCCCTGCATACTGCCAGTGTTGTAATCTGCCCCTCTCACTCTTTCATATGTAAGGAACAAATCGATAGGATACTTCAAATACAAATTATTACATACCTATATCAATTTGATACTATGGACACACGCACACCCTTAGGCTATTTTCTTGCACAATTATCCCTCCCTAAGACACATTAGTACTTATACATCACCACCTAGGCATACTGCCTACTGATATGTCTAACTAGGACCCCCCAATACCCTCATCACATCGAGTTTCCCTTGCTTTCATTGCCAAGGAAACACAACATATGATGTCCTTGCAACAGGACTGAAGGCCCCCAAAGTCTGCTCACACCAAACTCCTTATCTATTGCCTGTAGAGCAGGAAACTCCCCTACCCTTCTATCTAACTTGCTGTTGACTCCCAACCCCCTAACCTGGATAGGGATTTCCTGACACCAAGCCTGATAGTCCCTATTTCACTGTTGTTCCTCTCCCTAATCCTCTATTACATATGTAAGATACCCCTATACATGTATATACACTCACACTTAACCCACACACCCTCACACACTACTGGCCTTACACTAACTTTTACTCTCACACATGGAACTTCTCCTATCACACACCACTTCCCTGTTACAACATATCCCTTATCCAATGGCCTGTACACACATGAATGCCTACATGAACCATATCTATTCTCACACCAAATGAAACCCAAATGCTTGCTACACATATATGCATACACTTACCTCCCTATGTGGTGGACAGGGACACACACCACACATAACAGGCCCTCTGCCCTGTGTGTCCAAGCACACACACCTCTCTCCCTCCTCATCACACATATCATACATAACACATATTTGCCTATATGCAATATGTATATGTTTATATATATATATATATATATATATATATATATATATATATATATATAAACTAAAAAAACTCATATATACCTATCCTAGGAGCAACCAAGCCATACACAAGTACAAAAATCTGAAAAACAAAATTAAATGGCCAATTTATCATTTTGACAAACACTTGGTGTGCCATCCTCAGATTTCTCCAAAAATGACACAAAACTCTATGTAGCTATCACAATAGGACTTAGTAGGACTTAATTCTTCTTCCTATATGTACTCCTTAGCCATGGGAGGGTCCTTATAGGTATAATGCACTATTTAGAAAGGAAAATGATTTGGGAAATAGGATTTTTATCAATTGGAAGATGGATTCCCAATGTAGTGCACCAAGGGGATACAAGGAAGTAGATGGACACCTCCTTCTAG
>JANAVB010000399.1:2044841-2124841 GCA_029216955.1 Iris pallida | reverse complement strand
CTAGACAACGTAATCTCTAGTATAATTCCCTTGCTGGTTTAACATATTTGATGCTACAGCAGTACTAATAATACACACAACTCATACGCTTGAAATGTTGTCTTAGATTGGCGCGTTTGCTGCTCCAGACAAAGATTCATTGGGCCACTGGACTCCCTAAAACAAGGAGTGGAAAGATCATGAGGATGATCCTGAGAAAAAGCCCATGGTGCACCTTGACGAGCATAAAATAGTGCAGGTAGAGAGTAATTCAGCATATTATATTTGCACAATGAGTGGCTCGCCAAATGTAGTGCTTAGATTCTGCTGCTTATTATTTTTTTCAGGCTTTAGGAGCACTATGAGATTTGTCAGTCCCTTGCAGTTAATTATGAGATGTAGTATTCATGAAACTTAAATATTGTGTTATTGAACTTATATACTTTTGGTTTTGATATAAACTTAATTTTTGTTAAATTTAAATATTCTTATTGAACTTATATATTGTTGAACTAATAATGTCAATTGGAATATGGTTTAATTGCTTGTCATCGGAAAGATTGTTGAATACAGGTTGTGGCAAATATATCTAAATATTTTTAATTTTTTTGTAAGGGTTATAACCATTACAAAAGTAAAAAAAATCCCCAGGCAAACACACAAATTGCCACTTTATTGCAACAATTATAACCCTTACAAAAATAAAACATCCTCAGGATATCACACAAATTGTCACATTTTAAAACTATTTGCAATAGTATAAACCATTATTGATGGAAACTAGCGGCAACAACCATTACAAATTAAAAAAAAAATTAACAAAAGAGAACATTTGGTAATTGTAATAACCGCTACCAAGTTAAAACTAGTAACGACTATTTCTATGAAAAAACAAAGGTTTGTAACAGTTATTACCATTACCAGAATGTGTTTTGTAATGGTAAAAGTTGTTGCAAATATTAACCATGGCCAGTCCGTCATAGTAATTATCGTGACGAAAATTATTTGTAACGGTAAAATTGTTGGCAATCTCCTTAGTGTTTCTACCCATTTATGGGGATCTACTACCCCCTCACCCCAAGACACACACATAGTATAGTGATTGGGTCGTCACAAGTTCATTTTGTGTGGGGTTCAGATTAAGGATGCTACTTCAATGATCAAAATTGCTTCTAACCTAGGGTTTGATCCATTATAAGAGCGTCTCCATGCCCTAGGCTACTTGGCTTTAGGTTTTAGGCTTTAAGGAGGATTGGACAAAAATGAGGATTTGTAAGGGAGAGCTCTTGGGAGCCGTAAAGGAGAAGGTTTCGCAACTATAGTATTGCATGTGTTATCGTTGTAAGGTTTTCTTATTGATTCGATAAAATTACTTCTCCCTTTGTGGAGTAGGTCAAGCTTTAATTGAACCACGTTAAATGCTTATTATTTGCATGTTTATTCTTTCTACCATTTGTTCGATTCATTGTTATTGCTATTTACTCATTGTCACTAAGGTTATTATTTGAGTCGCTTCCACGTGTGCACACTAAAACTACTAGCAAACTTTAATCTTTACTCCTTAAGAATCAATAGCGCCAATCTACAAGATGACAAATTTTAAGCTGGACAAGAAAACTAGTTTAAGTAGCATGACTCCTCAATCTAAGGAATGACTTTACAAAGCACAAATAGTAGAATAAGCTCAAGTTGATTTACATAAAATATAATAATAATAATAAGTAATATTTATGCTAAAATCCATAGACGAATAAGCACCAAAACAAAATCAAGAAAGAAAAAAAATAGGGGAAGAATTATTATAACCCTCTCCTTCCCTTCACACCTTCATATCTCCATCCCTCCCATGAGAGTTAGACATGCGTTGGTTGGGCATGACTATGGCAAGGGCATCAAGTACCGGCTTAACCACAAGAATTCCCTCACCGACGGCGACACACACAAGCATTGAAACAAAGGCCGTGAGCATAAGTCCTTTTGACATGGCACATGTAGGCGACCAGAGTGATGAGAGTGCAAGTACAGAGACTTGCACAGTTAACGCCACCATCACCGTAGCCGCTAGTGCGTAGAGTCGGACGCGAAGCTTCTTATTAATGACAACATTAACCGCTCCCCAACATGCAGAGACGAATAAGGGAACATATATAACTCCAAGACAAGCAAGAATTATAGTTGCAAATAAGGGTTGGCTGCAAAGGCCCGAAGAAGATGGAGGTGAGAAGTACTCGGTTGGCAAGTTTAGCTTTTGGAGTAGCCATGACCCAAAAACAAGGTAGAGTAGATGCAACACTATGAAAGGCACGGAAGCGGATATGGCTGTAATGAATGCGACTGCAAAGGAAAACGAAGAAGATTGCTTCAACTCTGTCGAAGCACGGAGGAGGAAGAGGAGAGTGGCGAAGAATGCGGGTTCTGCGAAGGCCTGAGATCCAATGACATAAGCTTTACAGAGATGAGGTTGGTGACGGAACAGACGAATGAGCTCAAAGAAAGATAACAACGATGAAAGAGAACGAGGAGGAGGCGAACCGGCCATAGGGAATTGAGACGGAGGAGGAGAGTTAGGCGACGAGGAAGGGAGCCAGAGGGGGTGGAGGCAGAAGAGGAGGAGCGAAGGTGGAAGTATATGACGAATGCGACAGCGATAAGGGACAAAAGGAGGTGAAAGAAAACAAGGACAACGATGGCCAAGTCGAAGGGAGAGTGGAGAGGGCCAAACAATTTCATCTCATTCTTTCATGTCACCTCTCCCTTGATATAAGCTATCCTCACCTATTTTCTTCTTCTTCTTCTTCTTCTTCTTCTTCTTCTCTATGCTTCATTTCATTTCTTTTCTTTTAACGTGGCTGCTTGTATTTTTTTTTTTCTTGTTATTTTTCTTTGTAGAAAGAAGGAGAAGAAGGAGGAGAGGACAATCTCCCACCTCCCTCTCCTGTTTGGAATTTAGCTCAAAATAGGTTTGCTAATAGTTGGATTTGTTGTTATTGGATTAGTTCGGAGAATTCGGGTAGTCGATTGGGTTTTGCTTGTTTGTAGGAAAAAAAAATTGGTTGGAATATTGATGGATACTATAATTTTTTATAATTATCATACATATCCCTTGTGGAGTTTTATTAGGAATTTTATTTCTTACCTTGATGGTAGAGTCTAATTCTAAAAGAAAATATAGTTTCTGTGACATGTAACGTTGTCACAGAAGTTATAAAACTCGTCACAACACATCTTCTGTGACGAGTACAGTGACAACTTACTTTCGTAGAATATACCTCCGTAGCTAACAGAAAAAGTGACGACTAAAATACGGTGTCACAAAAAGTTTTCTATTGTGACAAGCATATGTCGTCACTGATAGTATACATTCCGTGACAACAAACCTTGTCACCCAAAATATTATAAGTGATGCATGATATTGTCACAAATAACATCTTATTGTAACTAAAAATAAATATATATGTTTTAGCCCAAAAATAAAAATTATTTCTGTGACAGCATATAACGTCACAAAACAATTTCAGTAAGAGCATCATTAGTAGTTGGGACTCTCCAATGCAATTTGGAGCCCAAAATTTCAAAAAAAAGGTAAATGTAGAATGGGTTGGGTTTGTATGAGAATAGTAGGAAATGATAAAGTGAGCTCCGGTCCCAAAAATTGTGTGGTCAAAAATTAATGTAGGAAAAAAAATAATATAAAGTTTAGAATCTAGAAAGTTGGGCTCCAAATTGGAACTTACTATTCTACAAAACGAGTTTCTACAATCTAGAATGTAGAAATTGGGAGGCCCAACCCTTAGCACCCATGGATGGGTTGGGATCGAAATTGTAGAAATTGGGACTAGGGATGAGACTTATTATTCTACAAAATGAGCTCCTACATTCCAAATCTAGAATCTAGAAAATGGGATGGGCCTTACTAATGATGCTCTACCGCTTTTATTGTTGTGACTGTAAACGTATATGTCACGACCCGCACCCGGATATACGGGTACGAATACGTGGGCCACGCCCAGCCTACGCCGCGGTATCGGCGGTAGAACGCTGTCAAGTATATTATACTAACTACAACTTCTAAGATCCATAACTATGAAATGTACTCATGTCACAACTCGAAAACTAAGGAAGATAAGACAAGAAATAATAACAATATCACTAGAACAACTAGAATCTACAATGATCATAAGACAGGAAATAAAGAAGGAACAACAAGACTAACTAAGGATAACTACCAGACAACTCACATAGAGGAACAGTGAGAACCACCTCAGCTAGAATCATCCTGCAGTCCAACAAATGTGGCACAACTACTCCTAAAATTTTGTCAACATATCCAGTCAGGATGGAACGAGCACAAATCTCAAATAACAGTTCTAATTAGACGATATTGAAAATGTAGCAGTAAATAGAGAGAATATACGAGATAAATAATGTGTACATGAATCATGGTAAGGCATGTCAAGACTGTAACTGAATGTAAGAACAGGGAAAATAGTATAAATCATGTACAAGAATCTGGAACTATATCTATGTGAGTTTAGCACTAGTTTTAAAATGTGACCGGCTTAGAACTTGATACAATGTTTGGCCTGGCTAATCATACGTGAGTGTATGATTAACACTATACAATGATGATACAATATCTGTGGGGTATTGATCACATATCTACGCTAACACCCCCATCCCTGACTAATATAGTGGATCCAGTCATGACACGTCATGACACGCATTCTCTGTGAAGTAGCTCTCCTTCACAGGAATCGTGTCTATACTATGAACAAGGAAACAATGAAGACTTGCACAAGGCATACCATATATAAGAGGAATAACATCTTATGACGGGATCCAACAATACCAATCCGTGTGAACAATGTGTCAAGAGAACAAGGATATCTACACTAAATACTAGAAACAAAAACGATATCATAAAACAGAATTATTATCAGAGAATGTACTCGCCTGAGATCTGGTGGAATATGTCAACTGGTCCAAGAACAGTGCCTCGAGGACCTATAGGTGGAAATACTGTATCAATAGAAGGGTTTGGAAGTAAAATCAAGTCACACTAAGTCAAACTAGGTCAAGGCAAGTCAAAACAAGTCAAACTAGGTCAATCTAAGTCAAGGGTTGACTTACAGTTGACTTCTGGTCAACTGGTCAACTCTGGTCCAGTTCTGGTCAAATTTAGGCTACGGTTGACTTCCGGTTGACTTTTGGTCAAAATAGTCAACTGTGGTCAACCAGGATCAAAATTAGTCTAACCTAGGTCAAATGTTGACTCTACTTTCGACATCTAGTCAATCTAGTCAACCATGGTCAATAAAGGTCAAGCTAGTCTCTATAAACATCTACAAGGTCAACTTATGAATTTCGGTGATTTAGAAATCACTGAAATCGACGGGTCTCTTGAACAACCAAAAGGAGAAAATATTATAATAATAGGGTGACACAAAAGGGAAGAAATCTACAGATGTTGTCGGATGATGAAACTAACATCACCAACGTGTCCAGAATGGTCAAATCAGCTAGGATAGCCTGTCCAAAAATCCAATTTGGACACAGGGGCAAAACGGTAATTTTGGGCCAAAATGATGTCCGTCGTTGGACACAATTTGCACCGAAAAACGTACCGAAATAAAAGTGCACAAAACCTAACAAATTATATGTCCACGAATCCAGAATGACGATACGAACCCAACGGTATATCCAGAATTGGATTCCGTTGACCCGATCTCAAATTGGTCCGTTGACCCGGACATTGGAAACCGATTTGCACGGAAAAGCGTGTCGGAGCCAATGTCCTCAAAACTCAGCAAATTATATGTCAACGAGTCCAGAATGACGATACGAACTCAACGGTATATCCGGAATTGGATTCCGATGAGCCGGCGTCAAAAAGTCCCGTTGACTCAGAAAGTGGGACCCGCTTTACACCGAAATGCGTGCCAGGGCCCACGTTCTCCAAATCAAGCAAACTTTATATGAAAACATACCAGAACGACGCCACGAGTCTACTGGTGGTGTCAGAAATTGAATCCGGAGTCCCGGGTTCAAAAATGGAATTTAACTAGTGCAACACTAAGAATTCGAACGACCAACTTTGGCGTCGAATTCGACCGACCTAACAAGCTCAAACTGAAATGAAATCTAAAGGGGGCAGGAAGAGGGTTATACCAGCTGTGCACCGGAACTGGTGGCGTGTAAAACGGAGCTGCGACGACGAAGATACGAACCCGCGAAGTTGGCGTCGCGAAACTGTCCAAAAACAGTACAAATTAAAACGTCAACTTGGTGGCCGGTTTTGATGTATCAAACGACAGAATTAACGGGTGAAATTTGAGAGGGATGAAGGGGTATATACCGAGATTGAGACGGAGCAAAGAAATCGCCGATCCAACGGTCGGATTGTCCAGAAAATCGACACGAAGTTGCTGCGACGAAACACAAATTCTGAAATTCGTCCACGCGCGCGTCGACGGGATTCCGTTCAAAATGCACGAATCGCCTAGTTAACGCGTCGGGGAGGACGACAACGTACCCCGGGGTTCGCCGGAGCTCGCCTGGGCTTGGGGTGGCCGACGGCGGCGGTGGTTGGCCGCGGCGGTGCGCCAACCGGTGCCGGCTCGCGCGCTTAGGCTGCGCGCGCTGTGGTGGCGCGCTGCTGCTGTAGCAGCTGCTGCCCGCTGCTGTTGCTGCCACGCGCGGTGGCACGCGGCGGGGCGGCGAGCTGCACGCGGCGGGGCGGCGAGCTGCACGCGGCGGGGCGGCGACGACGGGGTGCTCGACGGCGGAGTGGAGGTGGTGGAGGAGAATGGTGATGGTGGAGATGACCATGGTGATGACAATGGTGATGTTGAGGATGATGGTGGTGGAGTGAGAAGGAGAGGGGAAGTCGGAGAAGAAACTCGGCCAGCCATAGGGGTGGTGGTCGGCCGGCCTAGGTCGGTTGTGGGGGAGCTCGGGTGGGTGAGTGTAGAGAGGAGAGAGAGAGAGAAAGTGAGTTGTGTGGGTGATGGTGGTGGTGATAATATAAAGAAGAATGAAAAAATGAAGAAGAAGAAGAAGAATGGTGGGGGTGTGTTGGTCTTGTACAACAAGGGGGAGGGGGCTTGTCGGCTGTGAGAGAGAGGGGAGAGAGTGGGATGATGGTGATGGGTGAGGGTGAGTAAGAAGAGAGAGAAAGATATTATGGTGGTAAGTGTAAGGAGGGGGGTGAGAATAAGAGAGTAATGAGAGAGAGATAATAGAGGGATAGGGGTTTTTACTTCATGAGGAAGAAAAGAGAGGTAGAGATATTTTTAGAGAGAGGGTGGGGAAGGTCGGCTGCTCATAGGGGGAGTTAGGAGAGAGAGTGAGGTGGGGATGTGAGAGAGAGAGTTATCCATATATATATATATATATATATATATATATATGTATATATATATATATTTGAAATGGAGAGAGAAGAGACATTTATATAAAATAAACGTATTTTTAAATAGGAAAAAAAATACAGACACATCAATGGAATGTATGGGCAGTCATGGTAGGGTCCATGCCAAACTGGGTCGGATGTTGGGCCAAGTTTGGACAAAGTCGAAGCCAAGATTTAATTAAAATAATAAATTAAGCAAATTAATTCATGGATGAAATAGGAGCACAAGGGAGATCGAAATTTTGGCACGCAAGTGGCACCTGCATAGTTTACTCAAAACAGGCCAGGGCCATGTATTGGGTCGACTGGATTGGACCGATGTCAGGCCCGGAATTTAAATTGGAAATTAAATCACGAATTACGGCAGACGATAAATTGGTCTAAATTGACCCGAACTTGTGCGAAGCAAAAAGAGTACAAGAGAACAAGTTGGAATGGGACATGATATATCAACGTAAAGATAATCTCGTCTACTACAAACTCCAAGAAGGAAGTTTCCAGATACTGCCATCCCTGATGCTCTAGAATTCCAAGTCACGGTAAAGAGCATTTAAAGATCAAAATTAATTATATAGAAATGAATTATTGAAAATAATTCATTAGAAATTTTGAAAAATAATTCGGGAAATTCAGGGGGCTTACATCCTACCCACCTTATAAAAATTTCGTCCTCGAAATTTAAAGGTTGGTAGTGGGGTTAAAACATGATAGAGGATTTAGGCAATAATTTAGGCACGATCCAAGAATGACGAGTTTGCACGATCAAGATAATCGATTTAAAATTGTTCAGGCACGATGAGGGATTTGGCACGATAGAATTATGATATGAACAAAATCATATGTGCATGATTTCAGAAATAAGCCAAGTCATTGGGGCACGATTTTAGAGACGATTAAGAGAATCGAAGATATAATTGAAGTTCAAGTACGGGATGATTTGTATAATCAAGACATAGCTAAACAAGGCAAAGGAAATGACGGTAAGATGAGAAAATCATCCTGCGATGGGAGAGAAAATAATGATAAACAAGAAATAATGGTAGGAATTATCTTGCTCAATTGGTAAAAGAAGTGAATCAACTTAAGATATGACCCGATAACCATACACGTCTATCCAAAATCATGTTGCCAGAATTTACGCCACGCCAGTAAACATAGCTACAATAAACGATAGAGTCCATAACTAAGGTATACACCCTATAATTATGTCATCTAGATTCCTTACCACGCCAACCGGTATGGCTGCAAGAGAATCTAAATTCCATAACTAGGATAGTATATCCAAAATCAGGCTCCATGTCCCGGTCAGGCTAGCTAATATGACTGCGATAAATTCCAAACTCCATAAGTAAAGAAGACACTTACTGTTCTCATTGTTCTCGTCCAAAATATGTTTATCAGGATATCTTAACCAAATTCTTAAAAGAATTATCCAAAACAAAATCAAAGGTCAACAACGAATATTAAGATTTAAACTTCAACAACAAGTCAAGGGTAAGTTAATAGAAACAACGGAAACGACTTCCGAGATAGGGTTCAGGGAAAAATCTCAAGGAAAGTCCCGAGGGTACTACCTAGGTCAAGATAGAAAAATGGTGGAATATAATCTAAAACAAACCTCGACCATGATACGAGGTTGGTAAATCATATTCTCTCCCCAACCTAGATGATATACAAGTCCAACTTATACCTTCCCTCTGGGGTCCACAAACTCATCCCAAGAAGGAATAAAGTTTGACACGGACAGATATTTCAGAAATCAGGACGGACAGGAATGAATGGGAAAATTTTTCGAAAAGTTCGAAATAAGATTCCCAGGGGTCATCCCTGGAATCTACCAAGAGTTCCTAATATGTGACTGAGTACCAAAATCCTAAAATATTCCATGACTCAACCTTAATCCTAGGGCAGGCTCGCAGTAGTACAGATAAACTCAAGTACTACCACGACTTCGCATTAACTGCAAAGACTGACCTGCATGGGCCACCACTAAAAACGTGTCACGACCCGCACCCGGATATACGGGTACGAATACGTGGGCCACGCCCAGCCTACGCCGCGGTATCGGCGGTAGAACGCTGTCAAGTATATTATACTAACTACAACTTCTAAGATCCATAACTATGAAATGTACTCATGTCACAACTCGAAAACTAAGGAAGATAAGACAAGAAATAATAACAATATCACTAGAACAACTAGAATCTACAATGATCATAAGACAGGAAATAAAGAAGGAACAACAAGACTAACTAAGGATAACTACCAGGCAACTCACATAGAGGAACAGTGAGAACCACCTCAGCTAGAATCATCCTGCAGTCCAACAAATGTGGCACAACTACTCCTAAAATTTTGTCAACATATCCAGTCAGGATGGAACGAGCACAAATCTCAAATAACAGTTCTAATTAGACGATATTGAAAATGTAGCAGTAAATAGAGAGAATATACGAGGTAAATAATGTGTACATGAATCATGGTAAGGCATGTCAAGACTGTAACTGAATGTAAGAACAGGGAAAATAGTATAAATCATGTACAAGAATCTGGAACTATATCTATGTGAGTTTAGCACTAGTTTCAACATGTGACCGGCTTAGAACTTGATACAATGTTTGGCCTGGCTAATCATACGTGAGTGTATGATTAACACTATACAATGATGATACAATATCTGTGGGGTATTGATCACATATCTACGCTAACACCCCCATCCCTGACTAATATAGTGGATCCAGTCATGACACGTCATGACACGCATTCTCTGTGAAGTAGCTCTCCTTCACAGGAATCGTGTCTATACTATGAACAAGGAAACAATGAAGACTTGCACAAGGCATACCATATATAAGAGGAATAACATCTTATGACGGGATCCAACAATACCAATCCGTGTGAACAATGTGTCAAGAGAACAAGGATATCTACACTAAATACTAGAAACAAAAACGATATCATAAAACAGAATTATTATCAGAGAATGTACTCGCCTGAGATCTGGTGGAATATGTCAACTGGTCCAAGAACAGTGCCTCGAGGACCTATAGGTGGAAATACTGTATCAATAGAAGGGTTTGGAAGTAAAATCAAGTCACACTAAGTCAAACTAGGTCAAGGCAAGTCAAAACAAGTCAAACTAGGTCAATCTAAGTCAAGGGTTGACTTACAGTTGACTTCTGGTCAACTGGTCAACTCTGGTCCAGTTCTGGTCAAATTTAGGCTACGGTTGACTTCCGGTTGACTTTTGGTCAAAATAGTCAACTGTGGTCAACCAGGATCAAAACTAGTCTAACCTAGGTCAAATGTTGACTCTACTTTCGACATCTAGTCAATCTAGTCAACCATGGTCAATAAAGGTCAAGCTAGTCTCTATAAACATCTACAAGGTCAACTTATGAATTTCGGTGATTTAGAAATCACTGAAATCGACGGGTCTCTTGAACAACCAAAAGGAGAAAATATTATAATAATAGGGTGACACAAAAGGGAAGAAATCTACAGATGTTGTCGGATGATGAAACTAACATCACCAACGTGTCCAGAATGGTCAAATCAGCTAGGATAGCCTGTCCAAAAATCCAATTTGGACACAGGGGCAAAACGGTAATTTTGGGCCAAAATGATGTCCGTCGTTGGACACAATTTGCACCGAAAAACGTGCCGAAATAAAAGTGCACAAAACCTAACAAATTATATGTCCACGAATCCAGAATGACGATACGAACCCAACGGTATATCCAGAATTGGATTCCGTTGACCCGATCTCAAATTGGTCCGTTGACCCGGACATTGGAAACCGATTTGCACGGAAAAGCGTGTCGGAGCCAATGTCCTCAAAACTCAGCAAATTATATGTCAACGAGTCCAGAATGACGATACGAACTCAACGGTATATCCGGAATTGGATTCCGATGAGCCGGCGTCAAAAAGTCCCGTTGACTCAGAAAGTGGGACCCGCTTTGCACCAAAATGCGTGCCAGGGTCCACGTTCTCCAAATCAAGCAAACTTTATATGAAAACATACCAGAACGACGCCACGAGTCTACTGGTGGTGTCAGAAATTGAATCCGGAGTCCCGGGTTCAAAAATGGAATTTAACTAGTGCAACACTAAGAATTCGAACGACCAACTTTGGCGTCGAATTCGACCGACCTAACAAGCTCAAACTGAAATGAAATCTAAAGGGGGCAGGAAGAGGGTTATACCAGCTATGCACCGGAACTGGTGGCGCGCAAAACGGAGCTGCGACGACGAAGATACGAACCCGCGAAGTTGGCGTCGCGAAACTGTCCAAAAATAGTACAAATTAAAACGTCAACTTGGTGGCCGGTTTTGATGTATCAAACGACAGAATTAACGGGTGAAATTTGAGAGGGATGAAGGGGTATATACCGAGATTGAGACGGAGCGAAGAAATCGCCGATCCAACGGTCGGATTGTCCAGAAAATCGACACGAAGTTGCTGCGACGAAACACAAATTCTGAAATTCGTCCACGCGCGCGTCGACGGGATTCCGTTCAAAATGCACGAATCGCCTAGTTAACGCGTCGGGGAGGACGACAACGTACCCCGGGGTTCGCCGGAGCTCGCCTAGGCTTGGGGTGGCCGACGGCGGCGGTGGTTGGCCGCGGCGGTGCGCCAACCGGCGGCGGCTCGCGCGCTTAGGCTGCGCGCGCTGTGGTGGCGCGCTGCTGCTGTAGCAGCTGCTGCCCGCTGCTGTTGCTGCCACGCACGGTGGCACGCGGCGGGGCGGCGAGCTGCATGCGGCGGGGCGGCGAGCTGCACGCGGCGGGGCGGCGACGACGGGGTGCTCGGCGGCGGAGTGGAGGTGGTGGAGGAGAATGGTGATGGTGGAGATGACCATGGTGATGACAATGGTGATGTTGAGGATGATGGTGGTGGAGTGAGAAGGAGAGGGGAAGTCGGAGAAGAAACTCGGCCAGCCATAGGGGTGGTGGTCGGCCGGCCTAGGTCGGTTGTGGGGGAGCTCGGGTGGGTGAGTGTAGAGAGGAGAGAGAGAGAGAAAGTGAGTTGTGTGGGTGATGGTGGTGGTGATAATATAAAGAAGAATGAAAAAATGAAGAAGAAGAAGAAGAAGAATGGTGGGGGTGTGTTGGTCTTGTACAACAAGGGGGAGGGGGCTTGTCGGCTGTGAGAGAGAGGGGAGAGAGTGGGATGATGGTGATGGGTGAGGGTGAGTAAGAAGAGAGAGAAAGATATTATGGTGGTAAGTGTAAGGAGGGGGGTGAGAATAAGAGAGTAATGAGAGAGAGATAATAGAGGGATAGGGGTTTTTACTTCATGAGGAAGAAAAGAGAGGTAGAGATATTTTTAGAGAGAGGGTGGGGAAGGTCGGCTGCTCATAGGGGGAGTTAGGAGAGAGAGTGAGGTGGGGATGTGAGAGAGAGAGTTATCCATATATATATATATATATATATATATATATATATATATATATATATATATATATATTTGAAATGGAGAGAGAAGAGACATTTATATAAAATAAACGTATTTTTAAATAGGAAAAAAATACAGACACATCAATGGAATGTATGGGCAGTCATGGTAGGGTCCATGCCAAACTGGGTCGGACGTTGGGCCAAGTTTGGACAAAGTCGAAGCCAAGATTTAATTAAAATAATAAATTAAGCAAATTAATTCATGGATGAAATAGGAGCACAAGGGAGATCGAAATTTTGGCACGCAAGTGGCACCTGCATAGTTTACTCAAAACAGGCCAGGGCCATGTATTGGGTCGACTGGATTGGACCGATGTCAGGCCCGGAATTTAAATTGGAAATTAAATCACGAATTACGGCAGACGATAAATTGGTCTAAATTGACCCGAACTTGCGCGAAGCAAAAAGAGTACAAGAGAACAAGTTGGAATAGGACATGATATATCAACGTAAAGATAATCTCGTCTACTACAAACTCCAAGAAGGAAGTTTCCAGATACTGCCATCCCTGATGCTCTAGAATTCCAAGTCACGGTAAAGAGCATTTAAAGATCAAAATTAATTATATAGAAATGAATTATTGAAAATAATTCATTAGAAATTTTGAAAAATAATTCGGGAAATTCAGGGGGCTTACAGTATATATCTAGTCACAAGTATCTGCCGTCACTATAAACACTTGGAGTTACGATCGTCATGTCATCACTGTAAACATATACATTTAGTGACATGTAAATGTCATCACCATAGTGTATATTTATATGTTTAGTGAAGGTAAATGTTGTCATCATAGCGTATTCTTTATACTTTTAGTGACCAATCAATATTATCACAAGTATTTTTTTGTTATTGTCATTATACATTGAAACCAAAGAACATACAGTACAAGAACATCCCATTGACTTTTTGATGTAAACCAAAATTAACCTTCACAAATTTTAAAAGATCTTTATATAGGCAACCAACTCCATAATTATAAACAACAACAACAACAACAACATGAAAAGTAATTAATCCTCAAAAAATAATTATATTGATCCTCAAAATTCAGTACTTATAACATGAGTAGGAGTAGCATTCACTACTTATAAAATAAAGAGTATCCAAACTGTACATAAAACCTAGAGTAGCCTATATATATAAACTGATGATTGGTTGCATATGTGACCTTGGCGATGATCGATCTTTACTTACTTGCATAAATTAATAAAGAAATGTTATTAGAATATTACGTCAAGTATATACAGGAAAAAATTGTTAATAACTTGATCATTCATGTCATGCACCACATCAATAAAACTTGATCCAGTTCACATATTAAAAATGACTCGTTATGCACATATATTGTAGATAGTTCGAATGAATACATCAATTAAGAAAATTTAAGCCAAACCAAACTAGTCCAAAAAAAGACATACAAAACTCCAATAAAAAAATAATATCAAAAAGTAATATTACAATTAGTAAAGTAGAAAATTAAATATCCAATCTAAGTGATGAGAATTGAAAGATTAGTTCACATATGTACAAGTGTTGAGAATTGAAAGATTTTGCATCGAGAAAGCCTTTGTCATTTCAAAAAAGAAGTTCTCTTTTGTAAAAGTTAGCTGGCAACTTATGAAAATTGCTCTCTTTTTTATTAACTTATTGGTGGCTTTTCCCTCACCATCCGAGAAGGATGTATTAGGCATTGTGCATAATCGTGCTGCTAACTGCTTTCTTAGCCACCAACTAGAAAATTCTACAAACTTTCTTAACTAAATAAAAATGATAGAGTTCCTTTTTATTTCCTCAACTTCTCAGCAACATTTACAAACCTATTTATTGACTAACACTTGCTCATGAGCAACCTGGTTTCGCTGTTAGATTAGCAATTTCAGTGGTATAGAATTTAAGTTACTCCAACAAACCAGGAAATAATGTTTAGAGGCAGCTCCCTAATGTAGGGGACAAGAAGCTAGTCTGCACTTAAAGCTACAGGACTAACTTATAAGTTGGTACTAGTGCAAACTTTGGCATATTATCTGGAATTATGTGGAAACTAAGAAGTCATAGCATATATATGAAGAAAGTATTAGGAAAATTTAAAGCATGCAATTGCACAGAAATTACAACAATGATTAATACCAACAACATATGATTAATTAATAAGCTAACGACATTTAAGAAATATCGATACAGGGTATCAAAAAGGTTATTGAATACTGGATAGAAGGAATATCAAATTTAGAAACCATTTGGCTACTGAAATTTATCTTGCAAAAAAAAAAAAAAAATCATGTGCCCAACATATAAGAAAATACTCCACTTCTATAGAGATCGGACCTCTCTACAAGAAATCAAGACATTTAAAAGTACAACTAAATAAAATGACTAAAAACTTGACAAAAAGGACAAATGTATTTACCATTAACTCCTCCACTTCAGCAAAAGATCTTGTACCACAAGTATGTTTGGTCACAAGCTTAGCTCTATTTGCTTCATTTCTTTGACTAATTTTCTACAAACAATTAATGGTTTATGAATGGCAAGTAAAAAGCAATATTAATGAACGAAAATATCTCTTTTAAAAAGTTAAACATTCAAAGAAGTTCCTGAAAATTATCTGAGCTGAAGTACTCTATCAAAAGCTTCCAATTTTCGCTCTTTACATCCTTAGGAACATTTTCCATTCTTTCGTCATCTGTCTCAAACCTCTTATAAGCCTCATATAGTCTATGCTTCCAATTTCTATACAAGCATGTATAGTGTCTATAACTTGAAATCTGTGTTGCTTGGATTCTGCAACTGTGAACTTCTCCTAATATAAGGGGGGAAATTCACTAAGTGGTTCATATTTATAAAATTTTAATGCAAATATATATATAAATAAAATATATTACCTTCACTTGGATCCACGTTTGTTCTCCTACAGCACCTAAAATATCCTCCCACTTTGAATCCACCAACTTTTCCTCTTTCTCCACAAACAAAGGGCCATACTTCTTACCATATACCCACAAAAAATGACTACATCTCTTGAATTGTTTCCAACAGCTCTTTGAATACTTCGCCAGGCATAACAATTTCTAATTTTCCAACTTTGGTTTTCAAGTCTAAATTAAAACATTTGTATCTTCCTTTTACAACCTTTCGAATGTTGTTGCAGGATGCTGTATAGATCGATACATTAAAATAGTTAGCATATTGAAACATATATATATCTATATATAAGTACTTTATTAAATACCAGCACTAGAATGAGGGCTCTGTATTGGTTCAGGTTCCCTGTTTGGCAACAACGTAACTTGGACTAAATAATCTTCAACTCTTTTATTTTCATCATTGCTTAGCTCAAAGTATCTCCTTTGGTGTGGTTGTGAATATATATATTTGTAGGCTCCGTGTTATGATAAGGAGATGTGGATTCATCTAAAAATAGTAATTATATGCTTAGAAAAAATAAATCTAAAATCCACAACAAAATATTATGAACTCTTATACCATTTCGTCCACCTAGTGTAACTCTTCTAATTCGTCCACCTCAACAACGTGCCATTATCTACTTTTAAAAAAGAAGAAGAAATTATTGTAAGTGTTATGCATCAATTTTGAAGCATTTGTGCTTCTTAACAATGTCAGCTTTTTAAACAGAATCGTCACCATCACCTTTTCAATTCTCATTAATAGATAATTGAAAGCTAATTCAAACTCTTTTTCCCTCAATAGCATTTGTATAGCATGACAAACACAGAAATATCATTAGAGATAGATACAGAGTCCTAATTAAGCATGATGAACTTTAATGTGTAACAAACAATATGGACATTTGAGTGAGACTCTGCAACAACATTCCCAGTAAGTACTGCCTATAGATACTCATTGATTTCCTGCTGTTCAATGAAGCACATAGGGATTAAATAGTTAACAAAGTGATTCATACCATAACAACCACTACCAAAATACAGTAAATTGGCGACGACGTTTTAGCGATGGAATAAATCCGTCGTCAGTAGCGACGGACTACCGACAACCTGGCGACGACTTCCCGGCTAATTGCGCACCAATTTTTTTTTTAAGGGTGAACATCCGTCGCCTATCCGTCGGCACGCCGTCGATAAAATAGCGACATAGGCAAGTAGTCACTCGGTAGTCACTAATTGGTGGAAAAATGTTAAAAAAATCACGAGAAAATGTCACTAGTTGGTGGGGGAATTGACGACTACTAAGCAACGGATAATCCGTCGACCAGATGATGGGATATTAGCTTATGTCCGTCGCTAAGTGGTCACTAAGTGGTTGGAAAATTTTAAAAAAAATTGCGTGAGATTAACGACTAAGTAGCGACGGCTTTTATCCGTCGCTAGTCCGTCGCTAAGTTAAAAGCCTAGCTTAAGTTGAACCGACGGGGGAAAAATTTTATTCCCCCCAATTTTTTCTCTCTCCTCTCTCTCTCTCTTGGACGCGTACGATCGAGGTAACTCTCTCTCTCTCTTGGGCGGCGGTGGGGGCGGAGGGAAGCCGGTGGTGGTGGGAGGGGGCGGGCAGTGAGGGGGTGTTGGCCGTGGGGGGCTGGCCACAGGGGGGGTGGGGGCGGAGGTCACCGCGGGTGAAGCTGGCGGTGGTGGGGGTCACCGCGGGGGGTGCTGGTGGTTGTGGGGTGGGTTGGGGGTGGGCTGGCCGTGGGGGTGGAGGTGGGAAGGGGTATGGTTGGGGGGGTTGGAGGTGGGCTCCGGGGGGGGGGGGGGGGGTTGGTTCTCGCCACAATCGTGCCTCCACGCCTCCACCGCCTCTACCGTGGGGGAATTATTCGGCAGTGACACAGCCTCCACAGTCGAGGATTTCTCACCATTGAAGGTTTGCCCTAATTTTTGTACATTATTTTCATAATCTATGTTTTTTTGCTAATTTTTGCAATGATTTCTGTTCGTAATTGTTCTGATTAATGATGTTATGAAAAGCCCAAATTTTTGTCCAAATTTGAACAAATTGCATGTTGGGGACAACCGAGGTGCATGTGTAGAGATCTTCATCATCTGTTGGTGAACAAATTTCATCTTGGAATTGGTATATTTTTTGGAGTCCAAGTTGGCTGCCATCATTTTTTTTATCAAATGGATGGCATGGCTTTTCCTCAACTGCCGATTTTTTTTCTATTGCCGAATGACTGGACTATAAGCCATTACCAGGAGAAGAGGATAATATCTAAATCTTGAATAAAATTAATATTCTCACTGTGGCACCAACTCTCTTAAATTTGTCTTTAATTATTAGCTTCACCGCATCAACAAGTAGCAGACACAAATCCTCTCTCTTTGTCATTCCATCTGTAGCATCTCCCTTGAGCATACGAGTTTTGCTATGAATATTTTGCTTATTACAAAATATTGTTTTTCCTCATTAGCATATCAAAATAGCAGTTGCAACAAATTATTTTTTTTCCCATTAATACCAATGTCATATTTTCCTGTCCTGTTATGCTCAAACCTGAGTACCAATAACTGCTAGGTTTAGAAGAGCCCACACTAATAGATGAACAAATTGCATTGCATGATATTTTTAGAGTCCATATTTTATACTTATATTCTAGGTTGATTCTATATTTTCTTTTTAAAATGCTCTCTTTTTAATTACTTGTAAAGAACCATTTCTGTGAAACACCATCTTGAATCTTACAAGAGATCATCGAGACTCTAATACCAAATGTTTTAGTTCTCTAGGACCAATCCTACATTTATCTCAATAGTTGTAGTTATGGAATTTAATGAGATAAAATCTCATTCAAAAGTTACTTTTGAGTGTAATACTAAGATTTCTACTTTTTTGACACATTTAGTGAATGAAAGCAGATTTAGACTTGATTTTCTTAACATTTACATCCATATAAATCCTACCTGGCCCAGTTTGTACTCCCAATAGTGGCTTGATGAAGTTTGTCAATTTTGTTATGGCTGCCATCATTCTTAACATTTACATCCATTGGTACGTGATGGATTCCCCGGACATTATTTATTCATGTTGATCGTTTGTTGCTGATAAAGGTGAAAGTATTGAAATGACAGAGTTCATGGAGCTTCATTCTGTGAACTACAATGGTGATACCTATCATTTGATCATTAAGAATTGTAACCATTTTTGCAAAGACGTGTGACAAATTAACTACCATGCTATTAAATTATAAGCTTGTGCATTATACTGATGTTACAAGGTATACTTCTTGTAGACCTTAATTGTATATGTCACGAGTTCTAGAGCTAAATGCAAGTGATGATTGAGGGATTAATGTTGTAAGAACTAAAATCAAGGATTTTGCTGGTGTTCAAGTTGCTATTTCTGGTGCTCGCCAAGGGTAGGTTCTTTATCGACTTAAACAGAATAACCATGTAGATTTTATTTCATTATTGTTACTTATAGTTACTCCATATATTTTTCTTGGCTAGATATCCTTGTCCACCATTCAAAATCATTATCTTAGATGAGGCTGATTCAATGGCTGAACATGCCCAGGTAGTAGCACCTCTTTTTTGTAATCATTTACTCTATTTTTTTTTCCTTACGTACTAATTTACTATGATGAAATCAGTGGCCCCTATTTTATTATATATATTCTTTGCACTTATTGGTGATGTTATAGAAGGAATGCAAGGGATGTGGAGGCTGTGAAGGTGGGAGTTTGGTAGGTGGAGGTATGGGAAATTGGATAGAAGAAGACACTAATTATCCCCTAACTTGGGATATCCTGCAAGGAGACTTCATATTGCATGCTCTTCCCTTTGTGCATGTATGTGCACATGCACAAATATATTGATTAGTAGATTGTTTCTTACATGCACCTGTTGTACAGAATGCTTAAATTGAGATATCCTGCAATGAGACTTCATCTTTGTTTCAAAATGTTTAAATTGAGCACTTAACATACTATTAGCATTCTATCTTTTGGCTGCAACATCAATGTCATCTTAAGCTGATTTGACTATCTATATATGAGCAGTCGTATATTCCCTTTTAGGAAGTTATTGGTGACATCATCTGAAGATGAGACAATAATATACACCTTACATGGTTCAGACATGTGCAATGGTATAGCACCCAGTTTCTAAAATGAGAGTAATTTTGAAATTTTGTAATTATAATTATTTAATAATGATATTTAAACCATATTATGATTTTTGGTAATTTATAGTTATTTTAAAACTATTTAAAACCACGACTTGTAATTTTGATGTTTTGCTAGTACAACCTTAGAGATTACTTAACCTAGCGACTAACCATGACCATGTGAGCCTAACCATGTGTTTAAAATATCAAATTACCACTTTTTAGTCAAAAGGGTATTTTGGTAATTTATTAGAATTTATTTGGAATTATTTGAATTTATGTGTTTTTATTATTATTTAATTATTGTTAAGTGTCATGAGAGCCCCTAACCTAGTTTACCCTAATCTAGAGGTTAGTTACTAACCTAGAAACTAAGGGGTTAGGTATTTACATGTTAGTCAAGGTATAGAAAATATCTAGATAATTACTTTTGTGATATTTCTTTGAAAACCTAAAGATCTAAGATACCTTTACATAGAAGTCAATCTTCCTTAACTTGGAAGCAACCCAAGGACACCCTCCCCTACCCCCATGGCAGACCACACCATGCCCCCCTCCTATATATTACCCCATAGTTCATTCAAGTCCCCCTTACATGAAATTTACACTTCACAAAACCTTGAAATTCCTATTCCTTCACAAGACCATAACTTCATCAATTTTGATCCTTTTCACCTCTAGTTTCTTGCATTGGGACCCTACAACATCAAGGGTGCTAAGGGAGGCTAGCAATCAAGATTCCACAAGGCTAGAACATCACCAAGTGAAAGGACAAACACCCCCCTCTTCATTGAGTTTCCATTGGAATTGCACCAATAGGTAAATACCCTCATACATAGTTAATATTCTGTTTTCTCTTCATAAATACAAGCATATAGGTACCATGGACCTGTAGGCCAAGTTTGGTAGGAAGTAGGTTTGATTTGGTGTCCGTATCGGACACGTATCCACGTTTGAAAAACAGTGTTTGGTGAAATGCCACTTAGGTTTTAATGTTGTGTTTTTTTGAAACAAAATATATTTTTGGGTAGCCCTAGACATGTAGGACACAACCCTAGTTGACTGAGCACACTTCGAGTCGCGTCCGTGTCTAAAATGGGACACGAACACGTTGCACACACTGCACTGCACAGTGTGGCAGTGTCCTGCTACCACGATGTTCGTACTCACTGCACAGAGCACTAGGACACGTCAAAATTGACATGGACACGGGGGCAATGTCTGCGAACATGCCCCCAAATTCTTATGACTTCTCGTGTCGTGTTGAGTGACAAAACTCACTCGCACTGGACACGCACTGCACTGCACGCGCACGTTTTCCTCTCTGACACGCGACTCGTGTCGCACGGACACGAGTCGTGGACACCTCGTGTTTGTACGAGTGTGTAGCCCAACACGTGGGCTACACGTGGACATGGCCACGAGGTCCCACGTGGCTCGTGTCGTGTCTACGAGACACGTGCACCGCTGCACGATGCGGTGCTAAACCGCGTATATCAGTCGAGTTTTCTCGACTGATACGGGTCTCGTGTCGACACGTGAGGAGACTTGGACACCGTGCAGGCACCTAGACACCTAGCCCAACCCTAGGTGAACCTAGGGACACAACCACGAGACACGAGAAAACGTGTGTCGTGTCCTACACGCGTGTGCATCTCTGCACGACGCTGTAACTTACCCGATTAGCATTTTAGACACTTGGACACATCGTGTCACGTCGTGGTGGACACTTAAGGACACGAGGGACACGAGTATACCTAGGGGCACGATTACCAACCTTTAGGCTTGGGTATTAGCTAGGTTTTTGGCTCAAATTTGGTTTTTCCCCTTTACCTACACTATGTTCAGTGATGAACAGTGTTTCTGTATTTTCCAGTTTTTAAAATCCGATTTCAAATCGATTTTTGATTAAAATATATATGTATAATTGTGTGTATATATACTGTATATATAAGTATATATGTATATGTGTGTGTATGTATGTATGTGGGTATGCATGTATATATGTATGGATGTATATAGGTGTATATATATATATATATATATATATATATATATATATATATATATATATATATATATATATATATATATATATATATATATATATATATAATATATATGTAATTGTGTATGTGTTTGTGTACCCCCCTTTCTCAGAAATCTGAGAAAATACCCCCCCTCTCACTGTTACACACACACACACACACACTACTACCCCTTCCCATGACCCCCTCACACACACATGTTCACACCCACACACACCCCACACACTCACATCCCTCTCTCTCTTGTTCACTCTCTATCTCTCTCACATCTCTCTCTATTATTTTCTCTCTATATATATCTATATGTAATATTATATATATAATGTTATATGTACATATATATATATATATATATATATATATATATATATATATATATATATATATATATATATATATATATATATATATATATATATATATATGGTATACATATAGTATCTAGGTTATGGTCTAGATACACTAGCCTATGGCCAATTAGGGGTTGACCCTAATTTGTCTAAGTGACCCCTTGACCTAGGTACCTTAATGACCTTTGTTTGACTAGAGTTGACCAAAGTCAACCTTAGGTTAAACTTGACCTAATTAACCTAGAATTGACTAGGATTAACCTAAAATGACTATTTTAACTAGTTTGACTAAACCCTAACTAGTTGATTAAGTTCGACCATATGGTTATGAGATAGTCCTATGCAATTTAAGATATGTATGGGGTTAAGTGGAATAATTAGGAGTTGTGTCATGAATTGGGTTAGCCCTATAGAGTTGACTTAGATTATTAATGGTTGACCCTTAACCTAATGACCTTGTGAGTAGTCTATGTTGACCAAAACCTTAGTTAGTCTAAGTTTGACCTAGATTTGACTAACCTTGACTTGCTTAAACTTGTTTGACTTATTTGACTCCTTATGACCTAGTATGACTTAAGTTGACCTAGTTTGACTGTTAGAGTTGACCAAGAGTTGACTTTTGACCAGATTGACCTAGAATCATGTAGTATGTATTGTATATTCTATTTTTACCATTGTGGATATATTGTGACCTGTTTTACTCTAAATAGGACTCTGTGACACCAGTTCGGACATCTATTCATATCAGTCATACAGGGTGACAGGTGAGTACATTCTCTGATCATTTCATACTTGTTAGGATTTATATTCTTGCTCTAGATTACTTTATATGATGCTGTCACGTTATTATCATGGATTGGTACTATATGGATCTTGTCATGCGATGTTATCCCCCTCGGGGTGCATCAAATACAGTTGTCATGTGCTTTTCACGAACATCTTGTATTTTATGTACACCGCTTTCATGTATACTCTTGTGCAATCTTGTACTCTCATGATCACGTGAGCAAACATGATAAAAACCTCTTGTGCAAGGTAACGTAACTTGACTGGATCCTTGTGTATTGATTGGGGAGGGTGAGTAGGAAATGGTTATGTGATCAATATCCCATCTTGTGAAATCTTGTTAAATCATGTATATGTCCATAGTACACTCACGTATGATGGAGTTACCCTTGCATTGTCCTAACCCGTTTATATAACCATCTCATGCTCTAAAACACAGGTTACCTACAGTTCTTACTTATCATATATATAGATATTTCCAGTTATCAAATCTCTCTCGTTTTTATATATATTCTTTACAGTCCATGTATCTTACTCTATGCATGCTTTACATTTCCCAACATGATATGAACTGCGTGAGATGTATTGTGCTCGTTCCTGTCCTGACTAGACCTGTTGAAAATATTACAGATGATGATGGTGACTGTCCTACCTTCTATGGGACACATGAGGGTGACCTTCAGGAGCCTGAGGAGCATCTAGCTCAGTAGAGGGTGCCTAGTCTAGTGTTTATAGTTTTTATTTTGTATCGGATTGTTCCGATTGTTAGTTGTGACTTAGTTATATTTCAGATCTTGTACTTATTTGTGTTGGACATTTACTTTGTGTGGTGTGATAACTCTATTTATATTCAGTTTCTTCCTTTCATCTGATTTCATATCATGCTCTATCTTTCCTAGACCTGTGTTTGAGATATAGAGTTGAGATGTTATGTTATACCTCCGTGCGAAGATGACAGGTTTATATATCTTGTTGTTAGATGTTAGATGTTATAGATGACCTATACAGCGTTCTACCGCCGACACTGCGGCGTAGGCTGGACGTACCCACGTTCTCGTGCCCCTAATCAGGGTGCGGGTCGTGACACATTTTTGTGGTGGCCCATGCAGGTCTGTGTCGTAATTAGTGCGATCTCGTAATGGAGCTCGACTTAGAGTACTAATTACGAGCCTGCAATTAGGACGTAGGACCTAGGACATGATAGGAGTTTCTCAATCACACCTAGGAAAATTTCCGATCTTTTGATTATCATGATTACTTCCCTTGTATTAAATTAACTGTCCTTCCTTGATAAATCTACTCATGTGCCATATTGATCTCTTTGTTTCGATTCGTCTCCAGGATGACGAAGACGCACCCGTAGGCCACTGGATCGAGTAACTTGCCCGATAGATCTGACCAGGCTGAGGAGGAGGTTCACGAGACTGCCCCCAGTGATTCCACTATCCCGGAGACCCCGGCAGTTGCACAGGAATGACTACTACCTCCACCCCAGAGGGTTTCGGCCGTTGTTCAAGGGATACTGCCGCCACCACCACCGATACCGACGGATACACATCATATGTTCCTTCTCCTTCAGCAGATGATGGAGACTCAGCGGGCCCAGGCAGAGGCATCGCAGCGCCAATCGGAGGCGTCACACCGTCAGATTGAGATGCTGAGACAGAGCATGTGTCACTCCCCGTTTCCAAAATGCATATTTTTATACATGTACAACTCATATATATATATTTATTTAGTATTTATCATGTATTATCCTGTGATTAAATTCCTTTGATTTAATGTTAATTAATTATCTGCATTTTTCTTCCTGCTTTTATTCTCTGCTTTAGACTTATTTAGGTTCGACCTAGGTTGGGTTTTTCTTGGGTTCTTGGTGGTTCACATGAACCGAACCCCACCTACCACCACCCTTTCCCATTTAAAGCCCCCATCCCATTCTCTCTCTTCATAAACTCTCCTCCTTCTTCTTCTTCTTCTTCTTCTTCTTCTTCTTCTTCTTCTTCTTCTTCCTCATCACTCTCTCCACCTACCAACAGCAGGCAAGTGCATCTTGCTTTCCACTTGAGGACCATTTTTATGGTTCATTATTCTTCCTCTTATGATTCTAAGAGAGTTTAGTACTTAACATTTTTGATTTCTTTGGCTTGTTTCTTCTAGATCCAAGTTGTTGTATTCTCGGTTGTCCATGGGTTTTGATCTACCAAACTGGCATGTTTTCAAAAGTAGATGGTTCGTGTGGTGGAGCTCCTCATTCTACACCATTCTGAACCATGGGAACCTCATTTCTGGCTTGGAACGAAGGAGATTTAGTCACGCTCACATTCTTACGTGTTAGCGTGAATTTTTAAGTCACGCTCACGTCTTTACGTGTCAGCGTGACAATTGAGTTACGCTCACGTCTTTACGTGTCAGCGTGACATTTGGGTTACACTCACGTCTTTACGTGTCAGCGTGACATTTGAGTTACGCTCACGTCTTTACGTGCCAGCGTGACAATTGAGTTACGCATACGTCCTTGCGCACGTGCGTGAATTACTTTTCATGCTCACGCTGTGCATGCGTGCGTGAATTACTTTTCACGCTCACGCTGTGCATGCGTGCGTGAATTACTTTTCACGCTCACATTGTGCGTGCGTGCGTGAATTACTTTTAACGCTCATGCTCACGCTGTGCGTGCGTGAATTACTTTTCACGCTCACGCTATGCGTGCGTGAATTACTTTTCACGCTCACGCTGTGCGTGCATGAATTACTTTTCACGCTCATGTTGTGCGTGCGTGCGTGAGTTACTTTTCACGCTCACGCTGTGCGTGCGTGAGTTACTCTTCACGCTCATGCTGTGTGTACCAGCGTGAATCACTTTATACGCTCACTCCTACCTACTAAACTTGGCGTGACTTGTTGGCCTTAGCATAGACTTGGTGTAATCTAACCTGGGTGTTTCTATTTGCTCTATAATTTATTCATTTGATGGTGGCATGATAATTCTCCTATTATATCCTTACGCTTTTTTTTTATGAACTCGATAATCTTAGCATGTTAATGTTTGATACATATGGTTGTGTAGAACGTGCCTTGTGTCTTGACTGGTTTATGGATACCCAGTAAGGCTGGTACTTAACCCTGAGAGTTATATACTCGACCCTATTTAATACTAATTGACTTTCATGCCTTGTCACCATTGATGACGATGGTTATCTTGACTAAAATTGATCATGCGTTCCTAGTTGGAACTAAGAGACTGGCTAGTCGTCTTATTGATTTAAATGAATAAGACACGTTCATGTTATGAACTATTGTAATCGATTAGCCGATCCCGAGTATTGACATACAGGCATGTGCAGGCTTCAATTTATTTATTTCTCTACAGAGCAGCATGTGTACTTTATGGTCAAGGCATGATTATTTCGTGTTTAGTTTTAATTATTGCATTACGCTATGTAAGACCTACAACCTAACCGTACGGGTATTGTTGTAGAGTCGGGCATATCGTACTTTGTACGGAAGTACTCATTCTGAATGACCATGATCCACGGTATGGAACATCACTCAAGGTAGAGACTATTAAGTCAAATAAAATAATGATGGCATGGAGAGAATGGATTCCCGAGTTCTTACATGGCAGCCCTCTTCGGGACTATTAGTGCCCGATAGGCCGGCTGGTTCCCACAGATACTGTAAACCTGTCACACGAGCAGGGAGCGGTATCTGCTTATATTATTATTGTATATTATATATTGATGACGGGCGTCCTGCTGGAACTCGTCTAATTCATGATTGGCGCAATTGATTGACTGGATAGACTAGCCTTGCTCGCACATAGTAAGAACTGAGGAATCTTTATTGCATAATTCTAGGATAACTTGGGACTCACAATAGCAAGCCGTAGGAGTTGATTGGCCGTTCAAGATGATTTGTTTGTGTACTGTACCTACTCTGTTGCCTAACTGAGATGATCAGAATGTCAGGACATGACGGGCCAACTTCTGTCCTTGTTTGGTTGAGAGGTTGGTTCGAAGTGTCGTGATGTTATGTGAATCCTAGTGGAAAGCAGAGATCTATTATTTTATCCTCTTACTTACTGGTTTAAATCCTTCATATCGTGCTTTCTTGTGGTACTTGCTATTAGAGGTCTAACCTATCTGGTTTTGCATGGCCAGATTTAGAGCCGGTTCTCGAGGACTCAGCTTACTTCCACCTCCAAGATGGTCAATACTAGAGGAATGATCGCAGGAGGACTCGAGTGGGTTCCTTACTCCACCGCTAGTTTTGTTATTTACTTTATACTTAGCCGTTTGGCACCGACATGTTAGTCGGATTGTCTTGTACTTATATTTACATAATTGTAACTAAGTCAGACTGCAGCTGCTAACAATTGTGTATACTTGCCACATCTTCTGGCTATGTTTTGTAAAGCCAGATATCAAGAACATTTTGATTTAAGCGTTTGGGACGTCTTACTGCTTATTCTTACATGTTCTCTATTACTGTTTCTTGTTTGAACGATTGAGACAATAGATGTGGAGTGACCATAGTAAGACTTTCATGTAGTATGCACCCCCTCGTCTGGTTAGACAGCATTGATCGTATTATACGGTATTCATCTACCCGTAATACGTAGCTGGCTGAGTCATTCTCCCGCTCTCCAGTATTCTGGTTCTGGGGCGTGGCAAGGTTTTAGTGGTGGCCCATGCAGGTCTGATTTCAGACTTGTGGGGTGTTTTGATTTATAGGATGTCTCAATCACACGTGTTCCCCTCTTGATCTCATGATTCGTTATTCTCAACCCTTGCTTGACATTCCGGTATCCTTTGACTTCATTGATCCTTCATGTCCGGTTGTTTGATTGTTCTCTTATCCCTTTTCTTAGGGGAACTTCGTCCGCATCGGTCAGAGCTGGACAACAGCAGGGGCAACATGGGCAACATGACCAGGTTGGTCAGCAACAAGGGCCAGTCTCACCTCAGGAGACTATCCAAGAAGAAGTGATAGTAGAACCAGCAGCTGAACCACAGTATCCGGAAGTTCCAATACCACCCATAGCTCCACCTACCCAAGTGGACACACCAGCCCTTCTGGAGATCATGAGAGGAATGATGGCTACTCAGCAACATCAAAAGTTGGCCCAGCAACGCATGCACACTCAGCTACAAGAGCAGAATGTGTTGCTCAACCAAGGATTACAGACGGCTTTGGAAAGAGGAATAAGGACAGATTCAGGAGTATCAGCCAGTTTTTGCAAGTACAACCCCCGCCGTTTCGAGGGCACGGAGGATGCCATCTCCGCAGATGCATGGCTTAAGGATATTGAGGCTATTCTGACAGCAGCTAAGGTACCGACGGAAGAACGTGTGGATCTAGTAAAGTTGTTACTTCAGGATCTCGCATGTGATTGGTAGGAATCAGAGGAAGTGGGCATCAGACGTCCTGTGGCTTGGGACGATTTCACTACAAGATTCAAGACCAAGTACTATGGAGTTGTGGCACGGTTTGAGCTACAATAGAAGTTTATCAACCTCAGGCAGGCCGGTAAGACTGTAGATGCTTATGCAGCGGAGTTCTGCAGATTGAGTAGATTCACCCCAGAGATGGTAGCAACAGAGAGCCAGAGGGCCATGAGGTTTCAGCAAGGGTTTCATCTTGAACTCTTGCAATTGATAGAGGGGCACAATTACCAAACTTTTGACGAAGTATTGACGGCAACTCGAAGGCATGAGATCACCATTCAGAGGCTTGCGGTAAGGACTGGGGGTCAGAAGAGATCCCACAGCCAGGTTGAAGGAGGAGGGGGAGCAGCGCCCTGAACAACAGCACCATCCACTGGCATTCGTATCCACGATGTGTCGATACGAGGACTAGCACCACCAAGACAGCAGCAACAGCAACAGAGGAAGAACCAGCAACCTCCGGCGGGCTGCACTTATTGTAGGAAGGTAGGACATACTAGAGATGTGTGTCGGACATTAAATGGACTGTGTCTGATATATGGAAATCTAGACCATCGGGTTACCACATGTCCCATGAATTCGAGGTCAGGAGGACCAGGGCAGCAGTTTTCTGCTCTGCCAGCACCAGGGGCAGGCCAGTATCGAGGACCAGGGGTGGCAGTAAGGCCGTTGGCACAGCATCCATTAATGCCGCAGGCTCAGATGTTTCGGCAGCAGGGGCCGCCGATGCAGCAACACCAGCATAGACCACCTCAGCATCATCAAGGAAGGGGCCAGCAACAACATCAGGCTAGGCCGCAGCATGGAAACCAGCAAGGAGGTCGAGGACAAGCATTCACTCTGTCCTTGGAGGAGGCATTGGCATCGGGAGATGTTGTGGCAAGTAACATTCTCGTCGCCTCATATCCCGCAGTAGCATTGTTTGATTCGGGAGCATCCCATTCATTTATATCTGCACAATTTACGGCACGACTAGGAATAGAGTTTAAGGCATTGCCAGGGAGGTTGAATATACTCACTGGTAATGGGCTCGTAGGAGTTAGTAGAGTTATTTTAGCATATAGCGTTGTAGTTTGCGGGCATTCCTTATCCGCCCGGTTGATAGAATTTCCTGTTAGAAATTTCGACGTTATCTTAGGCATGGACTGGCTGAAAGACAATCATGCGACAATAGATTGTCGTAGAGGGAGTGTCTTTTGATATTCCAGGCATGAAGCGGTTCACCTTAGTCAGAACAGGGGCAAATCCACCATAGCAGGGAGTAGTAACGGTAATGGAAGAAGTTCAGGTTTCGAAGGTAGTTGAAGAGTTTCTAGACGTATTTCCTGAAGAACTCCCAGGTCTACCACCGGTTAGAGATATTGAGTTCAGTATAGAATTGGCACCTGGAACTAAACCGATATTAGATCGAGTTTACAGAATGGCGAATTCAGAGCAGGCCAAGGTATATCAGCACATAGAAGAACTGAAGGAGAAGAAGTTCATCCAAGCTAGCATATCGCCGTGGGCAGCACCAGTAGTACTTGTGGGGAAGAAGGATGGGTCATCCAGATTGTGCATTGACTACAGGAAGCTTAACGCGGCAACAGTGAAGAACAAGTACCCATTACCCAGGATTACGACTTATTTGATCAGTTGAGCAAAGCTAGAGTTTTCTCCAAGATAGATCTTCGTTCAGGGTACCATCAGGTGAGGGTTCGGAAGGAAGATATTTCCAAGACAGCATTCAGGTCGAAGTATGGGCATTATGAATTTTTAGTAATGTCGTTTGGTTTGACCAATGCTCCAGCAATATTCATGGATTTGATGAATCGCATCTTTATGCCATACTTAGACCAGTTTGTCGTTGTGTTGCTTGATGACATACTCGTATACTCTGCTAGCGAAGAGGAGCATGAAGACCACCTCAGGAAAGTGTTACAGGTTCTGAAAGAGAACCAGTTGTATGCCAAGCTCAGCAAGTGTGAGTTTTGGTCGGATCACATTTTATTTTTGGGTCACATCATATCAGGAGCTGGAGTAGCAGTAGATCCCAAGAAGATAGAAGCAGTAGAAAGTTGGCCAGCACCCAAGACCGTAGCAGATGTGCGGAGTTTCTTGGGAGTGGCAGGATATTACAGAAGGTTTATGTCAGACTTTGCAAGGCTTTCAGCACCCATGACCCGTTTGACCCGGAAGGATGTACCATTCGTTTGGTCGGCAGAATGTCAGGCATCATTCGAGACTTTGAAGCAGAAGTTGATATCAGCACCTATTCTTACATTCCTAGTTGGACCCGGAGGTTTTACAGTATATTGTGATACGTCAGGTAAAGGACTTGGATGTGTCCTTATGCAACATGGAAAGGTGATAGCATATGCATCTAGGCAGCTTCGGGACCACGAGAAGAATTACCCAACTCATGATTTGGAGTTAGCGACAGTAGTGTTTGCTCTGAAGCTATGGAGGCATTACTTATATAGTGACCGAATGGACATGTACACAGACCATAAAAGTCTGAAGTACATCTTTACTCAGAAGGAACTAAACATGAGGCAGAAAAGATGGCTGAAGTTGATCAAGGATTATGACGTGGAGCTTCAGTATCATCCAGGCAAGGCTAATGTAGTAGCAGACGCTCTTAGCAGGAGAGACGGCGCATTTATGTTGACAACACAGAGGCACATCATAGAAGACCTTCAGGAGATAGACATCGAAGTTATACTTCCTAGTGATGTAGAAGTTCTAACAAGTCTGCAAGTTCAATCCGACTTGGTAGGCAGGATCAAGGCAGCTCAGGCACAAGACCCAAGGATTCAGAAGCTTAGGACAGAATGTGAGTCACGACTCAGGAAGGAGATGAGAATTCATGAAGATGGTACACTTAGGTTTGGATCACGTCTATGTGTGCCTAGTGGAGATATCAGACATGAGGTTATGGCAGAAGCTCACAGTTCTCAGTGTTCTATTCACCCTGGAGGGACCAAGATGTACCAAGATATCAAGCAGTATTTCTGGTGGAACGGGATGAAGAGGGAGATAGCTAGATTTGTTTCCCGTTACTTGGTATGTCAGTAAGTGAAGGCAGAACAGCAGAGGCTAGCTGGGTTATTACAACCGCTTCCTATCCCGGAATGGAAATGGGAGCATATTACAATGGAATTTGTGACCGGTTTACCGAGATCACCAAGTGGTAAGGACGCTATTTGGGTAATAGTGGACCGACTTACAAAGGTAGCACACTTTCTTCCTTTCAGAGTAGGACAATCTACAGAAAAGTTGGCAGAGTTGTATATGCAACAGATAGTCAGGCAGCATGGAGTCCCTGTCAGTATTGTGTCGGATCGAGATACCCGCTTTACATCACATTTCTGGAAGAGCTTACATCATAGTCTGGGTACCAAGTTAAGATTTAGCATGGCTTACCATCCGCAGACGGATGGGCAATCAGAAAGAACGATTCAGACTTTAGAAGATATATTACGAGCTTGCACTCTAGATTTTGGAGGGTCTTGGAAGAGTCACCTGCACTTAGTCGAGTTCTCATACAACAATAGTTATCAAGCCAGTATCCAGATGGCACCATTCGAAGCACTATATGGTAAGAAATGCAGGTCGCCGCTTGCATGGGATGATATCGGAGAGAGGAAGATGTTAGGCCCATAAATGATTATTCAGACGGTTGAAGTGGTTAAGGAAATTAGAGAGCGACTTCGAGTTGCGCAGGACCGGCATCGTTATTGGGCGGACCAGCATCGTAGGCCGTTAGAGTTCTCTGTTGGGGACCATGTATTCTTACGGATCTCACCTACTCGTGGGGTCATTAGATTTGGCGTTCGCGGAAAATTGAGTCCGCGGTACGT
This sequence comes from Iris pallida, assembly GCA_029216955.1. Lineage (NCBI taxonomy): Eukaryota > Viridiplantae > Streptophyta > Magnoliopsida > Asparagales > Iridaceae > Iris > Iris pallida. The sequence goes on along the minus strand of JANAVB010000399.1, from coordinate 2,092,433 downwards.
GGGCCCATTTGTTATCCTTGATCGGATAGGCGATGTTGCTTATCGTTTATCCCTCCCATCTTCGTTACGAGAGGTGCATGATGTGTTTCATGTATCTCAATTACGTAGGTATGTATCGGACCCAAGCCATATCCTCAATCATTCTGAGCTGGTTGTTGGTACCAACCTGTCTTACGAGGAACAGCCTGTGTCCATTTTGGACCGAAGAGAGAAGATACTTAAGAACCGAATAATTAGTCTTGTCCGTGTTGCTTGGGGTCATCACTCCTTGGGAGAGTCAACGTGGGAACGTGAGGATGATATCCGATCACGGTATCCACACCTGTTTGACTCACAAGGTATATCTCTTTCTGTATACCTTGATTGTCCTGATTATTCATGCTTATCACCTTATGGGTAGAGCTACTTGATATCGTGGATCGATGAATTTACATATATAGTACTTGCTTTTGATATGGTAAAAAAATGATTGCTTGCTCACTAGAATTGCTTGTATTAGTTTAGCTCCGATATTTCTACCTGCTTGGATTTGAAATTTCGAGGACGGAATTTTTCAAAGGTGGGTAGAGATGTCACTTCCCGTTCCCAAAATGCGTATTTTTATACATGTATAACTCATATATATATATTTATTTAGTATTTATCATGTATTATCCTGTGATTAAATTTCTTTGATTTAATGTTAATTAATTATCTGTATTTTTCTTCCTGCTTTTATTCTCTGCTTTAGTCTTATTTAGGTTCGGCCTAGGTTGGGTTTTTCTCGGGTTCTTGGTGGTTCACATGAACCGAACCCCACCTACCACCCCCTTTCCCATTTAAAGCCCCCATCCCCTTCTCTCTCTTCATAAACTCTCCTTCTTCTTCTTCTTCTTCTTCCTCATCACTCTCTCCACCTACCAACAGCAGGCAAGTGCATCTTGCTTTCCACTTGAGGACCATTTTTATGGTTCATTATTCTTCCTTTCATGATTCTAAGAGAGTTTAGTACTTAGCATTTTTGATTTCTTTGGCTTGTTTCTTCTAGATCCAAGTTGTTGTATTCTCGGTTGTCCATGGGTTTTGATCTACCAAACTGGCGTGTTTTCGAAAATAGATGGTTCGTGTGGTGGAGCTCCTTATTCTACACCATTCTGAACCATGGGAACCTCATTTCTGGCTTGGAACGAAGGAGATTTAGTCACGCTCACGTTCTTACGTGTTAGCGTGAATTTTTAAGTCACGCTCACGTCTTTACGTGTCAGCGTGACAATTGAGTTACGCTCACGTCTTTACGTGTTAGCGTGACATTTGAGTTACGCTCATGTCTTTACGTGTCAGCGTGACATTTGAGTTACGCTCACGTCTTTACGTGCCAGCGTGACAATTGAGTTATGCACACGTCCTTGCGTGCGTGCGTGAATTACTTTTCACGCTCACGCTGTGCATGCGTGCGTGAATTACTTTTCACGCTCACGCTGTGCATGCGTGCGTGAATTACTTTTCACGCTCACACTGTGCGTGCATACGTGAATTACTTTTTACGCTCACGCTCACGCTATGCGTGCGTGAATTACTTTTCACGCTCACGCTGTGCGTGCGTGCGTGAGTTACTTTTCACGCTCACGCTGTGTGTGCGTGCGTGAGTTACTCTTCACGCTCACACTGTACGTACCAGCGTGAATCACTTTATACGCTCACTCCTACCTACTAAACTTGGCGTGACTTGTTGGCCTTAGCATAGACTTGGTGTAATCTAACCTGGGTGTTTCTATTTGCTCTATAATTTATTCATTTGATGGTGGCATGATAATTCTCCTATTATATCCTTACGCTTTTTTTTATGAACTCGATAATCTTAGCATGTTAATGTTTGATACATATGGTTGTGTAGAACGTGCCTTGTGTCTTGACTGGTTTATGGATACCCAGTAAGGCTGGTACTTAACCCTGAGAGTTATATACTCGACCCCATTTAATACTAATTGACTTTCATGCCTTGTCACCATTGATGACGATGGTTATCTTGACTAAAATTGATCATGCGTTCCTAGTTGGAACTAAGAGACTGGCTAGTCGTCTTATTGATTTAAATGAATGAGACACGTTCATGTTATGAACTATTGTAATCGATTAGCCGATCCCGAATATTGACATACATGCATGTGCAGGCTTCAATTTATTTATTTCTCTACAGAGCTGCATGTGTACTTTATGGTCAAGGCATGATTATTCCGTGGTTAGTTTTAATTGTTGCATTACGCTATGTAAGACCTACAACCTAACCGCACGGGTATTGTTGTAGAGTCGGGCATATCGTACTTTGTACGGAAGTATTTATTCTGAATGACCATGATCCACGGCATGGAACTTCACTCAACGTAGAGACTATTAAGTCAAATAAAATAATGATGGCATGGAGAGAATGGATTCCCGAGTTCTTATATGGCAGCCCTCTTCGGGACTATTAGTGCCCGACAGGCCGGCTGGTTCCCACAGATACTGTAAACCTGCCACACGGGCAGGGAGCGGTATCTGCTTATATTATTATTGTATATTAATGACGGACGTCCCGCTGGGACTCGTCTAATTCATGATTGGCGCAATTGATTGACTGGATAGACTAGCCTTGCTCGTACATAGTAAGAACTGAGGAATCTTTATTGCATAATTCCAGGATAACTTGGGACTCACAATAGCAAGCCGTAGGAGTTGATTGGCCGTTCAAGATGATTTGTTTGTGTACTGTACCTACTCTGTTGCCTAACTGAGATGATCAGAATGTCAGGACATGACGGGCCAACTTCTGTCCTTGTTTGGTTGGGAGGTTGGTTCGAAGTGTCGTGATGTTATGTGAATCCTAGTGGAAAGCAGAGATCTATTATTTTATCCTCTTACTTACTGGTTTAAATCCTTCATATCGTGCTTCCTTGTGGTACTTGCTATTAGAGGTCTAACCTCACTGGTTTTGTATGGCCAGATTTAGAGCCGGTTCCCGAGGACTCAGCTTACTTCCACCTCCAAGATGGTCAATACTAGAGGAATGATCGCAGGAGGACTCGATGGGTTCCTTACTCTACCGCTCGTTTTGTTATTTACTTTATACTTAGCCGTTTGGCACCGATATGTTAGTCGGATTGTCTTGTACTTACCTTTACATAATTGTAACTAAGTCAGACTGCAGCTGCTAACAATTGTGTATACTTGCCACATCTTCTGGCTATGTTTTGTAAAGCCAGATATCAAGAACATTTTGATTTAAGCATTTGGGACGCCTTACTGCTTATTCTTACATGTTCTCTATTACTGTTTCTTGTTTGAACGATTGAGACAATAGATATGGAGTGACCATAGTAAGACTTTCATGTAGTATGCACCCCCTCGTCTGGTTAGACAGCATTAATCGTATTATACGGTATTTATTTACCCGTAATACGTAGCTGGCTGAGTCATTCCCCCGCTCTCCAGTATTCTGGTTCTGGGACGTGACAGCATGGAAAACTCGCATCAGCTTGCACTGGCAGCAGTGGAAAGAGTGGCACCGGGTACGGTGTAGGGCCCTACTGGCCAGCAGCCGTACCAGCAGCAGTCCAGGCCGGGGACAGTACTAGACTTTAGGAAGATAAGCTCCAGGGACTTCACGGGTACGGAGGGCATCCTCTATGCAGACGACTGGCTAGAGGAAGTGCAGCGGAGCATGGAGCTGGCAGAGCTTCCTAGAGCACTTTGGATTTCGGCCGCAGCCAGCCGATTCTTTGATATCGCGCTGACATGGTACCGCACGGATCCTCATGCGTCGGTGAGAGGGCTGACATGAGAGAACTTCCGGAGGCTCTTCAAGGAGAAGTCCTTCCCGGACGTGGCTCTTACAGCATTGGAGGGCCAGTTCGTGGGTCTAGTACAGGAGAACTCGTCGGTGGACGAGTATGCTGCTGAGTTCTTCCGCCTTACCAGGTTCGCTCCCGATATAATCCAGGATGAGGGGCAGAAGGCTCGTAAGTTCCGTAGGGGACTTATTCATGCAGTGCGTACCCGCACCTCGGGACGCCGTGATGCGACGTTCGATCAGATATTGATGGACGCACAGATTGCAGACGAGGACTTCGGCCTCAAGCCGAAGAGGGGCAGTGATACCTTAGGGGCTAGTTCTAGTACAGGGCCAGCCAAGCGCCCTCACATATAGCAGAGGCCAGTTCAGCAGCCGTTTCAGGGCCAGGGACATATACTTCACCAGCAGGCACCCAGGCAGCAACAGCACCCTATATGTAACTTTTGTAAGAAGCAAGGTCACGGATGAGACGACTGCAGGAAGAGGTAGGGCCTGTGTTTGCTTTGTGGTTCAGCAGAGCATCAGTTGAGGGAGTGCCCCAAGAACTTGGCACGATTGGCTCAGGCAGCAGCAGGAGCTAGGGCTCCGACAGGGCAGCAGACGGGACCACCGTTGCAGACTCAGCAGCAGAGGTTTGTCCAGCATCAGCAGCAGGCCAAGGGAGGCCATCCGGGGCGAGCTTTCGCCATGGCAGTCGATGATGCACAGGCAGAGGGAGAGCTGATTGCAGGTTCCAACCTTTTCGATTCTATTTTCGCATTTGCCTCCTTATAACTGTCTTGAAATTTGATTCTATCTATTCCTCGTAGTTGATAAAATTTTGTTCGGATATTTCATTATGAATTATTTTCTTCTGAGATAAGTCGTATGGGCTAGGTCGTCTCGATTATGGGATCTAGAGTCTTCTATAGTCATGCTAGCTGGCATAGTGAGGATATATAGTCGGATTTTAGACGTATTTCTCGGGTGTGGGAATTTAAGGTTATTGCGGCCAAGCATGCGGCAATGCAAAAATTTTAAATACCATGATTCTAGAGGTATGTACCTTAGTCGAGGACTCTGTGAATATCGTAGCCTTGCTCACTAGCATGACGAAGATTCCGAGTATCATGATTTTGGATAGACGCATATGATTATCGGGCTGTGTGTTTGAGACTGTGATTGTTGGGGTGTTTGACCTAGAAGGAGTATGACCATTCTAATTTCGAGGACGAAATTTTCTAAGGAGGGTAGACTTGTAGCACCCAATTTCTAAAATGAGGGTAATTTTGAAATTTTATAATTATAATTATTTAATAATGATATTTAAACCATATTATGATTTTTGGTAATTTTTAGTTATTTTAAAACTATTTAAAACCACGACTTGTGATTTTGATGTTTTGCTAGTGCAGCCTTAGAGATTACTTAACCTAGAGACTAACCATGACCATGTGAGCCTAACCATGTGTTTAAAATATCAAATTACCACTTTTTAGTCAAAAGGGTATTTTGGTAATTTACTAGAATTTATTTGGAATTATTTGTATTTATGTGTTATTATTATTATTTAATTATTGTTAAGTGTCATGAGAGCCCCTAACCTAGTTTAGCCTAATCTAGAGGTTAGTTACTAACCTAGAAACTAAGGGGTTAGGTATTTACATGTTAGTCAAGGTATAGAAAATATCTAGATAATTACTTTTGTGATATTTCTTTGAAAACCTAAAGATCTAAGCTACCTTTACATAGAAGTCAATCTTCCTTAACTTGGAAGCAACCCAAGGACACCCTCCCCTACCCCCATGGCAGACCACACCATGCCCCCCTCCTATATATCACCCCATAGTTCATTCAAGTCCCCCTTACATGAAATTTACACTTCACAAAACCTTAAAATTCCCATTCCTTCACAAGACCATAACTTCATCAATTTTGATCCTTTTTACCTCTAGTTTCTTGCATTGGGACCCTACAACATCAAGGGTGCTAAGGGAGGCTAGCAATCAAGATTCCACAAGGCTAGGACATCACCAAGTGGAAGGACAAACACCCCCCTCTTCATTGAGTTTCCATTGGAATTGCACCAATAGGTAAATACCCTCATACATAGTTAATATTCTGTTTTCTCTTCATAAATGCATGCATCTAGGTACCATGGACCTGTAGGCCAAGTTTGGTAGGAAGTAGGTTTGATTTGGTGTCCGTATCGGACACGTATCCATGTTTGAAAAACAGTATTTGGTGAAATGCCACTTAGGTTTTAATGTTGTGTTTTTTTGAAACAAAATATATTTTTGGGTAGCCCTAGACATGTAGGACACAACCCTAGTTGACTGAGCACACTTCGAGTCGTATCCGTGTCCAAAACGGGACAGGAATACGCTGCACACACTGCGCTGCACAGTGTGGCAGTGTCCTGCTACCACGATGTTCGTACTCACTGCACAGAGCACTAGGACACGTCAAAATTGACATGGACACGGGGGCAATGTCTGCGAACATGCCCCCAAAGTCTCATGACTTCTCGTATCGTGTCGAGTGAGAAAACTCACTCGCACTGGACACGCACTGCACTGTACGCGCACGTTTTCCTCACTGACACGCGACTCGTGTCGCACGGACACGAGTCGTGGACACCTCGTGTTTGCACGAGTGTGTAGCCCAATACGTGGGCTACACGTGGACATGGCCACGAGGTCCCACGTGGCTCGTGTCGTGTCCACGAGCGTGCACCGCTGCACGACACGGTGCTAAACCCCGTATATCAGTCAAGTTTTCTCGACTGATATACGGGTCTCTTGTCGACACGTAAGGACACTTGGACACCGTGCAGGCACCTAGACACCTAGCCCAACCCTAGGCGAACCTAGGGACACAACCACGAGACACGAGGACACGTGTGTCGTGTCCTATACGTGTGTGCATCTCTGCACGACGCTGTGACACTGTAACTTACCCGATTAGCATTTTAGACACTTGGACACGTCGTGTCGCGTCGTGGTGGACACTTAAGGACACGAGGGACATGAGTATACCTAGGGGCACGATTACCAACCTTTAGGCTTGGGTATTAGCTAGGTTTTTGGCTCGAATTTGGTTTTTTTTTTCCTTTACCTACACTATGTTCAGTAATGAACAGTGTTTCTGTATTTTCCAGTTTTTAAAATCCGATTTCAAATCGATTTTTGATTAAAATATATATGTATAATTGTGTGTATATATACTGTATATATAAGTATATATGTATATGTGTGTGTATGTATGTATGTGGGTATGTATGTATATATGTATGGATGTATATAGGGGTATATATATATATATATATATATATATATAATGTGTGTGTGTGTGTTTGTGTACCCCCATTTCTCAGAAATCTGAGAACACACCCCCCCTCTCACTGTTACACACACACACACACACACACACACACACACACACACACACACACACACTACTACCCCTTCCCATGACCCCCTCACACACATGTTCACACCCACACACACCCCACACACTCACATCCCTCTCTCTCTTGTTCACTCTCTATCTCTCACACATCTCTCTCTATTATTTTCTCTCTATATATATCTATATGTAATATTATATATATAATGTTATATGTACATATATGGAATATATATATATATATATATATATATATATATATATATATATATATATATATATATATATATATATAGTATCTAGGTTATGGTCTAGATACACTAGCCTATGGCCAATTAGGGGTTGACCCTAATTTGTCTAAGTGACCCCTTGACCTAGGTACCTTAATGACCTTTGTTTGACTAGAGTTGACCAAAGTCAACCTTAGGTCAAACTTGACCTAATTAACCTAGAATTGACTAGGATTAACCTAAAATGACTAGTTTAACTAGTTTGACTAAACCCTAACTAGTTGATTAAGTTCGACCATATGGTTATGAGATAGTCCTATGTAATTTAAGATATGTATGGGGTTAAGTGGGATAATTTGGAGTTGTGTCATGAATTGGGTTAGCCCTATAGAGTTGACTTAGATTGTTAATGGTTGACCCTTAACCTAATGACCTTGTGACTAGTCTATGTTGACCAAAATCTTAGTTAGTCTAAGTTTGACCTAGATTTGACTAACCTTGACTTGCTTAAACTTGTTTGACTTAGTTGACTCCTTATGACCTAGTATGACTTAAGTTGACCTAGTTTGACTGTTAGAGTTGACCAAGAGTTGACTTTTGACCAGATTGACCTACAATCATGTAGTATGCATTGTATACTCTATTTTTACCATTGTGGATATATTGTGACCTGTTTTACTCTAAATAGGACTCTGTGACACCAGTTCGGACATCTATTCATATCAGTCATACAGGGTGACAGGCGAGTACATTCTCTGATCATTTCATACTTGTTAGGATTTATATTCTTGCTCTAGATTACTTTACATGATGCTGTCACGTTATTATCACGGATTGGTACTATATGGATCTTGTCATGCGATGTTATCCCCCTTGGGGTGCATCAAATACAGTTGTCATGTGCTTTTCACGAACATCTTGTATTTTATGTACATCGCTTTCATGTATACTCTTGTGCAATCTTGTACTCTCATGATCACGTGAGCAAACATGATAAAAACCTCTTGTGCAAGGTAACATAACTTGACTGGATCCTTGTGTATTGATTGGGAAGGGTGAGTAGGAAATGGTTATGTGATCAAAATCCCATCTTGTAAAATCTTGTGAAATTATGTATATGTCCATAGTACACTCACGTATGATGGAGTTACCCTTGCATTGTCCTAACCCGTTTATATAATCATCTCATGCTCTAAATCACAGGTTACCTACAGTTCTTACTTATCATATATATAGATATTTCCAGTTATCAAATCTCTCTCGTTTTTATATATATTCTTTACAGTCCATGTATCTTACTCTATGCATGCTTTACATTTCCCAACATGATATGAACTGCATGAGATGTATTGTGCTCGTTCCTGTCCTGACTAGACCTGTTGAAAATATTACAGATGATGATGGTGACTGTCCTACCTTCTATGGGACACATGAGGGTGACCTTCAGGAGCCTGAGGAGCATCTAGCTCAGTAGAGGGTGCCTAGTCTAGTCTAGTGTTTATAGTTTTCATTTTGTATCGGATTGTTCCGATTGTTAGTTATGACTTAGTTATATTTCAGGTCTTGTACTTATTTGTGTTGGACATTTACTTTGTGTGGTGTGATAACTCTATTTATATTCAGTTTCTTCCTTTCATCTGATTCCATATCATGCTCTATCTTTCCTAGACCTGTGTTTGAGATATAGAGTTGAGATGTTATGTTATACCTCCGTGCGGAGATGACAGGTTTATATATCTTGTTGTTAGATGTTAGATGTTATAGATGACCTATACAGCGTTCTACCGCCGACACTGCGGCGTAGGCTGGACGTACCCACGTTCTCGTACCCCTAATCAGGGTGCGGGTCGTGACAAATGGTGACTGATTGATGCACTCGTTGTGAGTGACATGGTTGAAGTAGGAGTTGCTAGGAAAATAGGACCAGGGATATACTTAGACCTTTTAGATTGGGCAAAAAGAAAGGATATGCTAATTTCTAAACTTATTAAGGAGATGGCTCTTATTGATAAAAATGAGAAGGATTTATTTAGCCGAAACCAAAACATGGGATAACGGCTGTGTTGTTATTTTATCCGTATACTTTGTATTTATGGCATCACTTACATCATCATATTGTATGTCAACGATTTATTCATCAGCCTCTTGTCATTAGCAATTGTGCATATGAGATGGGCATATTTCTTTTGACCCTACTGCCCCTATCGTACCTCCTCCTACTTTGACGGCCCTCCTTGACATGATAACGCCAGAGCAGCTGCGCCAACTTCCAGGCCATGTCTTGGAGGGATTGCCTCCGTACTTGGTGGACGAGTATATGAGACGCATTACAAAAAAAGTGGCCTTTTGGGACAACCAAAAACCGTTCTTAAAAGAACTTTTACCATCCTAAACATTATTTGGGACGGCAGTTGGCACGGATTCAAACGGTGCTATTAGGGTGGCGTGGCAAAAGCTTATGGGACGGATTTTGCCGTCCTAATTATTGTTAAATGACGGATTGGAACCGTCATAATAATTTAGGATAATAATCACAAAAGAATATAATTTACTTTTAGGACAGTTACAAAATCGTCCCAAAAACTTATAACAACTGTCCCAATTATTTTAAAATTATTGTTTCCTTGTTCTGCATATAGAATGTACAATTAAAAGACATATATAACAAAAATAATATATAACTAACTATTTAAGTTCAAAAAATATTGTAAACTCTAAAGTACATCAACAAAGATTAATTTTATTAAATGTTATATCCCATCGTTTACAAAATGAACTCAAAGCGTTTTACATCATTGAACGTCTTCCCATCATTTACAAAAATGAACTCAAAACGCTTTACATTATTAAGTGTTCATCTACCATCATTTACAAAATAAATCTAAAATTGTTTACATTATTAAGCATCATTTGCCATCATTTAAAAAATGAACCCAAAATGCTTTTTCATTAAGCAAATCTTCCATCATTTGTAAAATCAGCCCAAACTCTTTTGAAGGACCTGCAAATAAAAATAAAAAATAACTAGTTAACAAAAGACCATATATACATCAAGAATTTATGCAGAGTATATGAGAATACCATGAACCTGTGTGTACAATGTTTAGGCAGAAATTAAAAAACTTATGTATACAATTTATGGCAATGCATATGAGAATACCATGACCATACACACTACATTGTTTACAAATATGTTGTATAGAGATACGACAATTATAATTATCTTGCTTACTTTCTAGATTTTTGTTTGTTATAATCATCTACCAAGTAATTAGTGTGTAGATAAGCAGCATAGAAATTTCAGAAAGTAAGTAGGCATTGCATTTGTAAGCAAGTAGTGACCTATGCATTTGTACTGCTGCAAATTAGCTGGTGTAGGTAGGGATGGGCCCAAACCCAGTAGGAATATGCAGCTTCCATGAATTCATCAACGATCGATAAATATTTCTCTCCTTCTAACCTTGGTTGTCTTAACCCCAAACTAAAAATATTTCTAGATGGGTGATATCCTAGTATTATATCTCCTTAATTTGAATACCAGTTAGCCAATAAAACAAAAAGTTCAACTGGACATGTAACTGTGATTACTCTACCAAATAATCACTGTTGCAGCTTAATAAAATATTGCTCTATCGGCCAGTATACTGGCTTGTCTGTTTCAATTACCTTTGTTTTATTTTGATTTTATCTATTTCTCAATTCTTAAATTTGTTCCAAAAATGTCCCAAAATAGACAATTTGCACTATTGATCAAAATTTTAGCCCAACAAATTTAACAGAGATTATGATAGAAGATGTGAATACTGATTCAATCTTTTGATCAAGATTAATTTCTGAATATCAAATACTCCTGGCTAGCAATGTTGTATATAATCTTGGTTTCTATAGGCTGCAAATTGAATATCAAATACTCCTGGCTATCAAATACTCCTTTTTCTACAATAGGCTGATTTACTATCTCAAAACTAAATACACTTAGCACACACATGTATTTCCTTGACCCTTTAATGTGCTTTGACACCTAGCTATATGTCAATTAGACTCCATAAACCAATTTCCCCCAAACACGCACAGGTACAATCTAACTGATTTACCTATAGTTCCAATTTCTACCACAACAATTACTGCTCTACCTCTTGATCCTACCCATACACTGCAGGTTGTTTCTGCAGCATGCACAGGAACCCCCCCATGCTCTGCTGTTATTTATACTAGTCTCCTGTGCACTTTCTTGCTACTGCTATTAGCCGATACCCCACTGAACCTGTTATTTATACTAGTCTCCTGTGCACTTTCTTGCTACTGCTATTAGCCGATACCCCACTGAACCTACACAGGTACTACTTCTCTATAACACACAAAATTACGTAGGCTCCTTACTACACACACACATATACCAGTTACTGAGACTCTCCATTGGGTCTGTACATCCCCCTACATGGGTAGGTGCACACCATTCCACTAAACTGTGTACATACCCCCCTCCTGTACACCTAGGTACCTGACAATTCCAACAGACTGATACCCTATTTGTTAGCGTTCAAAAAATTACTATGAGTATCCCCTACCCATCTGTGGTTATACTGATACCTACCTGCTGTAGTATTTCATTAACACACACAAATTTCTTCCCCTTCCTAAGCCCAGGTTCACAGTTATACATACCTATATATGTATAAAGAGGAAGATCATAAGAAAAATGGATGGATGAAATAAAAAATAAGAAAAATAAAAATGGCATCAGAATATGAAATTGTTCCTATCAATCTCGTCATAAAATAAATAAAAAGTAGAAAGAGGAATTCTACTTTATCGGGAGAAGCTGTCGATCTGATTCTGAAGAGATGAAATCATCATTGTATTGTGCAACAAAGTGGTTTGATCTTCATGTTTGAGAAGCATGGTCATCTGGCTTCCTCATCAGCTCATTGTGCGTTCCATTGAGACTGGAACGGACTGAACTTCCCTTCTCTTTTCCAGCTTCTACAAATTTCCTTACTGTATCAACCTAAAACATTTGTTTTATATATCAAACTTTGGAAGTTAACCTGAACAAATAACAAAAGAAAAATAAAAGATGCATACACCAAAGATAACAATTATAGTCGAGAGACTAACCGGGGCTCTTACACTTGCTTCTACTCCCAGGGCTCTTACACTTGGAAATTTCATGTGTTTTCTCTCTATTGCTTCTACTCATGGGGCTCTTACACTTGCTTTATAGCTTTTGAGGCTTTGTTAGTGTCCCAACCTTCTACAAAGAATAAGGAGGCCATGTTACTTCCACATTCAAGTATAGTTTGATTCACCAAAAATAGTATGAAGGAATGTGTACTAAATATTTGGGCAGAGTTTCCAACAACTGTCTGACTTCAAAAAAAATGAAATAAAAAAAAATCGGGTCCAAGAAGCACCAACCAAGAAAAGTAGCGATCACAATGAAATATATTCTTTTAAAGTTACTTAATGACTTTAAACTAGCCAATATTTGATTGTTCATAACTTATATTCCTTCGAGTTAAAACTTATGGATTCAGAAAATGAGTTTTCCTATTTCTATCCCTGTAGTTACAAAGGAAGCATTGGGGATAATATATTGCTAACAAAGTTTTACATGCAAGGGCAGATCCAGGATTTAAAATTGAGGTGGGCTACAATAAAATATAAATTCAAACAAGGCATAGATATGACAATTATATATTCCAAATATACTCGAAAACAATTAAAAATAAAACCAAACCAAAGAAGTATATAAAATAATCCAGGATTTGATTTGGGCTTGACTGCTTAGGTTTCCCGCCACAACCCAAGCACCACCTATGCTTTTGCTAATGTCCCAGAGGCCACGGCACTGAATGGAAGAAAAGTACTCAAGCTAGACTCCAAAAGTTTGGGTTTAAGGCTTTGTTGTTGCTCTCATTGTTGTACCTTATTTTGGAAAATTGGTTATGAAAAAGCATAGTGATTCATAATACTCGTTAAGCAAAAGACCTTTTTTTTTCTCCTTCTAAGACTCTTGGTACTACTTCATGGTAAAAAGAAGACATAGGAGTGGCTTTGAAATTTAGGCTCCACCTGAACTACTTTATCTCGACTTCTGTCTCTTCCTGAATATACAAAAGACCATCAATAAAAATAATTTGTGTGTTCTTATGACACAAGAATTAACCGATTCCAAACAGTTGTATTTTGTACAAGTATGACATAATCAAAACAAGCTAACAAAAATATATATTTGTATTATCAATTAAGAATCGAGCGCATATCCAATGAACAGTAATTAACATTTTGCCACCTGAAGAGAGGATCTTGGTGGAACCAAAAAAAGAAAGAAAAAGAGATATAACCAGTATCATTATAATATCTACCTGTATTCTCGCTTGGATCTCCTTCATCTCAGCCTCTTTTGCTTGTATCTTTTCCTCCAACTTTGCATAATACTGAAACACATAAACTAGAGTAATGAATAAGGTTCTTAAACTACACTTAGTGCTGGAGAAAATTTATAGTTGCAATCAATTAGTTTCTTGCCTCTTTCCTTTTTCAGCCCTTTCTTCACATTTGAAACTAAGGATTGCACCACTTTTACTTCTTCCATGGCAGAATCAACAACCTCTTTTAGCCTACACAAAAATTTTTTGATTAAGAAATTCCATATATATATAAGGTAATTTATAAATGAAAGAAAACTGATACATGAACGTTATGCATACTAAGCATGCAAATTAGAAAAAATGACCAACTTATTACATATATCACACCAGAGCTCATCAATCACATGATTCAGTTTATAAGTAATTTGCAACCTTCAACTTAACTCATCAATCACTAAATGAATATTTACAAACTAAACATGTGAAGATGAACATTCATGTTTTGTGTCACAGAGAATATTTGTGCCCGATAGCCTGCCTTTGTCAAAATATAAATGTGTGCTATCTCCATATATATATATATATATATATATATATATATATATATATATAAAGCAATAGCGATTACTAATAATATATGCGATAAAGCAATATTGACCTGTGATTGTTCGTAACTTGACAAATAATTCCCCCAGCTCCATGCCCATATCTACTCTTGAAGGCAAGGTAGAACACTTGAACAAGTGCATAACCTCCGGCATCATTATCTTTGCTCAAAAGATCTGGAATGTTTGTGACTGTGAAAGTGATGCCAAGTAGGTAGGCCCATCCAACTAAAATTGATATTCCAATGGAACTAATTATTCCTTTTGGTCCATTAATGCCTGCATTCTTTGGTTCTTCTGTCTGATGATTAAAACCATATAACAATTCATATAATGTTGATTTGGGAAGAGAAGATACAGAACTAAGGTTGAAGTATGAAGTGACTGAAAAGGACTAGAATGTATATCAAACAGGACATGCTTAGAGTTAAAGCTAGCGTACAATTCCCTTGGCTACAAGAATACGACTTGGTGGCATATTTTAAGTAGTCATTGATATAAGTGAAGCAACTGAAGATAGATAAGTAACAAATCCATGTCATAAGTTGGTCTTATGGCTCCTCCCCAATATATAATGCACTAAACATATTATACTTCCATGTCAATAAGCCGTCTTTAACATTGGTTTACAAATTCTAGATTGCAAGATATTCCAATTAAATTCTATATTCAGAACAAAGCTTTCTAAAACTTTGAAGCTTCCTTTTCAGGTGTCACATCTCCTTCAGAAATACTCTATAATGCAATAAAAAAAACATACAATTTACGTTATTGTTTGGTCATACTTTGACAAGAAGAGGGAAATCATACAACTTCATCTCTTATCTGCCAGAATTGCCCCTGAAGCAGAAGCTCGCGTATGAGGAAAGATAGCTCCCCAAAACTTTCCTCATTTACTATTAACTGTTTTCCTCTCATATACTCATTAACATTAAACGTACGCATGATAAAATAGAGATTGTTGGATAAGATTACATGTCAAGGTGCTACTGAGAGTGGTAGACCAAAGTTGTTAGAAATATATCAAGATTGCTAATGTAACCGAAGAGATGTCTCGTATAGAACTCTAGAGGAAATGAATTCATGTAGACAAAAAATTAACCCAAACTATACTGAATGCTAAACCCCAATTATCTTCTCTATACACAACTCGAAAGGGGAAAGTGACAACCTAAGTCCTGTCGACGCTGTAAACCGTATGCGAGAACTTCCGCCCGCAACAATCTCAGCGAGTCCTACACGATGTCGAAGCTGACGACCGAATCAGATGAAAGCAATCAAATTACTAACTCATAAACATATATACATACGAGAAAACTTCAAAAAAGGAACAAAATTTAGCAACCAAAATTTAGGCAAAGGCCAAAATAACCTAGCTCGATATCCTCACATCCTCCTTTTCCCAATCGAAAACTCAGAGCCTGAGGCCTCCTTCGTCCTCCAGAGACCCAATCATTCTCGGAATGTAAATATTAATGGAAATATAAATATCAATGGCTATTTTGACAAAATGAAGATAAAATGTCTATAAGCCAACATACCTTGCATGCAGCGGTATAGCAACCAACGAGGAGGTGCTGGACCAAGTGGTGCACGATAGAGGCGGGGCTAGGAGGAGGATCTAGACGAAGGGGTTCTGTTAAGGATCAAGGAGCTCCGGAGAGAGGAGTAATGGTGCCTGGCGCACATGGAGGATCGGGGGCTCCAGTAGGCGGCGTCTTCGACCTTCTCTCCTTTGATCTGGAGAAATAGATAGGGAGGTTTTTCTTTTATCTACGGCTCATAATATCTCCTCTCTCTCTCTCTCTCTCTCCACATATATAATTAAGATGAATCAATATCATCCCTTAGACCTTTTGATCCAACGGTTAGGAGTAATCATTGATAGAAAAAAAGATTCCCAAAAAAATTAGGAATAATAAACTTTAGGCCGCCAAATAATTTTTATTCCTGACGAGAGTATTTGTGACATTTCCAGAATTTATTTAGGACCGAAAATATTAATAGTCCCAAATAAGAGATCCATTTTCCGATCTGTCCAAAATAAAACTATTTTTTGTTACAAAAAAATATATCCGTCCTAAATAGTAATTTTATAGGACGTTTCAGACTAACGTTTCTAATAGTTTCATCCCAAAAGATCATTTTTTTTGTAGTGATGGGTGCAGCAGGGAGTACCACCACCAGCGGACGATCGCACCCCTCGTCGTTGATGTTTGTATTTTTGGAATTATTTTATTTGTAAATATTGAATATTGAATATTTGTGTTTGAATATTGAATATTTGTGTGAACAATTTGAATGCTTGGGATTATTTGTGTGTTTTGTGTGTTTATTTGTGTGTTGGAATTGTTTGTGTATTTTGTATATTGGAATTGTGTATATTGGAATTGCTTGGGATTATTTGTGTGTTTTGTATATTAGAATTATGTATATTGGGAATGCCCAGTTTTATGCTGTTTTTTTTCCAAAAATTTTTCATCTACCGACGGACTGACGACCAATTACCGACGGACTATCCGTCGCTAACTGGGGGATTCACAGTTAGCAACGGATGCGCGACTAAAAGCCGACGGATTATTCGTCGCCAAGGTTCTGGAATTATGAAAGATTTACAGGATAGGACCGACGGATATTACGTCGGTATGCCGTCGCTAGTAGTCGATAAAATATTGGCGACGGATAATCCGTCGCTATAAGGCCGACCGATTGGCGACGGTCTAGCGACGACTCACGACGGAATAACGACGGATAATCCGTCGCCAATGTTCTGAAAATATGAATAATTCAGAGAACCGGGTCAACGGATATTCCGTCGGTATTCCGTCGCGAATCCGTCAAAACTTAGCGACCATTCGCGACTGATTGGCGACGGAATTTGCGTATCAGAATCTCTCTGATACGCATTTACCGACCAAATAGCGACGGATATGTCCGTCGGTAAGTGATACGTCATTACTTTTTTTGATACGTGATTTGACGGTAATCCGTCGGCGAGTCGTCGCAAACTGAACGAGTATGGTTGACGACAGTCCGTCGCTAATTCGTCGCTTGGCGACAACTTGCCGACGGATTGTAGTTAGCGACGAGGCTTTTCCCGACGACTTTTTTTAACCAATATCCGTCGACCATCCGTCGGTAATTACATTTACTGACGGATTTTTGATGGATATAGCCGTCGCTAAATCGATGAATTTTTGTAGTGAACTCACGAGCCCTATTCTCTACAAGTTGGTTCCAGATCCATAAGCAAACTCAAAACCAAAAACACAGATGGTTCTCAAAACAGCAAGCATGTATTCTATATCCTAATTTCACACTTTCAACATTCAATAATTTCTCTATAGTTGAGAAAAAGCTAGTATTTAAGTTTAAATGAAGGCATTGCTGGAAATATCATTCTTGCATGTCTTCAGATATATATTGTATTCATATAGTGTCAATTTGTAATTTGTGTATGTGTACCTGCAAGTGAATATGCATGAAAGGGTTGTGCAGAAAAGGCATCATTTTCTGTTTGTTTAAGGCTAACTACTATAGAAAGTGTGTCATTCCCCATTGCTATATCATCTTGTACTTTCATATTGATAATACAGAAAAGACATGGGAGTAGATCAGGTTCCTTTCTCCATCAAACTGGTACAAATTACATATTACAACTGAATATACTAACAACTGTTTTACTGGTACAAATTACATACCTACTATATGCCTGGAACCCTGTTTGACTGGTACAAATTACAAGTTAATATATGCATGGAGCCCTGTTTTACTGGTACAATTACATACCTACTAGATATGAAGGAAATTTTTTGCAAATTTTAATATGCCCGGGTCAAATTCTCACATTCTAATTGACCATTAACCTTCTGATGTATATGGCACATTTCTAATATGGGCCGGCTTGGCTATTTCCTACGGTGCATTAGAATAATATAAAGGCTAAATTGCAACTTAATACCCTCAACTATCACAGTTTTTTAACTTAATACCCTCAACTTTTATAGGTACCAATTTGATACCCTGAAATTTCTTTGGACCAAATTGTCCCTTCTCTTCTCCCCCAACCCCTCTCCTCCCCCCCTCTCTCCGGCTGCGGGTGGCCGGCGGGCGGCGGACAAGCATGATCGGACGGCCGGCGCAGGGATGTGCGAGGGCGAGTTGGGCAGCGTGCGACGGCGTGCGGGACAGCGTGAGGGCGGCGCGCGACGGGATGCGAGGCAGCACGCGGAGGCACAGGGCGAGGCGCGGTGGCGCGGGGGCAGTGCGCGCGGGGTACCCGCGAGCGGGAGTGGGAGAGCGGGCTCGAGCTCGGGGTGGGTAGGGGGGTGGTCGGGGCCGCGTAGGGGGGTGGTCGGTGTCGTGGGGAGGGGATGGGGGAATGGCTGCCGAAGGGGGGGGTGGGTGGGGGGAGTAGCAGTCGAGGAGGGGGGTCGGGGCCGGGTTGATGGGAGGAGGGGGATGGCCGCCGGAGGAAGGGGTTATGGCCGCCTGGGGTGGGGGACGGGGGAGTAGCAGTAGGGGGGTGGGGGTGGGGGGAGGGTAGTTTAGGAATAAAATTTTTTTGGGTATCAACTTAAAAATATTTGTTGAGATAGGGTATTAAGTTAGTACCTATCAAAGTTGAGGGTATCAAGTTGAAAATTTATGATAGTTGAGGGTATCAAGTTATAATTTAGCCTAATATAAATATACAACCTTCATCCGAGTTTTGGTGTGATGGTAGGTATTTGAGCAACCTATGGTATCACAACAACCTATGGTGGTACCACACAATCTACTATTAACTGCACCAATACCATGTTAAGGTTTTGGTATTGTAGGGGTTCTAGCATGGTATCAGAATAATTCACGTTCAAGTAGGAGCAACCTCTGGTATTAGACGAAAATGAATCTGGATTGCTCCGATACCATACTTACTGAGGTCTATGCTAATGCCAGTGCATTGACTCCTTCTGACGAGGGTTGAAGATTATATATTCATATTATCCGGATATGGGGCTTCTGTCAAGGGTGCAATTTGCAACAGAAGTTATAGAATGGGGGTCCTCTTCGCCTCTGGCTCCAGTCCAAAAGATTGAAGGAAAGGATAGGGGAGAGGCAGTGAAATAAGAAATGGGCCCCTCCTTTTCATTGGTTTGTGGTGAAAGGTTAGTCAGATGTTGTCACCTACTGCTCCCAGATGCATTGAACCCTCATTATCAGGAGAAGGGGTTCAATTTCTTTGCTTAGATTTTTAATCTTCTTTCTTTGCTTAGATATTATGTGCTATATCTTGGCTTTGGTTGACAACTCGTCTTTTATAAGGTGTTACAGCTATATGTTTTTATTCCAATAGCAAGTGGCTTCTTTCTTAAATATACACTTCAAACTTTGATTTAAATTCCTTATTTTTTAGTAATTGGCAAAGGTCAAGTAATCAAAAGGGATATCCATACACATATTTATGAACATCTGGTTATATTAAATAGGTTATCTCATTGGTACAAGTCTCTTTGCAATATTGGTGTCCATGTAAGCTCAAGATGTGGAGATTTACTCATTTTCTATATATGTAAAGGCTGTTTCCAATACTCAAACTTATATTCACAGCACTTTCTTTTTGTAGGGGTGCATCGAGTGCAAATACGGTCCGAATATGGGTATTATCCGTATTTGGTATGAGGCAAATACATATATATATATATATATATATATATATATATATATAGTTTAGAAATAAACATTACTTATAAGAACTGTTGGTGTTTTTGCCTTTGGACTAGAAAAGATAGTCCCACATCGGCTACACCAAATGGTGAGTATCTCAATATAATGCATTGCTTGTGTTGAGGTGTGCACATGAGGTGTAGTGGGGCACAAGTTTGTGCCATGTGGAAGTATTTTTCTAGAAGGAAAAAGGATTAAATCCAACAAGGATGCAAGTTAATTTTTGTTGTGCGGACTCGGACTCGGACGCGGACTCCAAGATGTCTCGTGCATGCACGGGAGGGTTCGGGGGGTAGGCGTGGACTGGCACACTTCTATGCTGATTGTGGGATGATCTAAAATATCAAACTCTATTTTTGAGTATTGGTATTTTAGTCCCACATCGGATAGGAGAAGAGGTGAAGTCTCAACTCCACTCTATAAATAGAGCCCCTTGGCCTCCTTTGAAAGATGCACCAAGAAGAGAGTTGAGGGAGTCTGTTAAGTCCAGGAAGCCCGTTCAAGTCTCAAATATTGACTTACGAGCGTTCCAGAAGTTCTCCTGAACTTGCTGGTTCCTGGGAGCTTATCCGTACTGCGGGTATAGCTTTGAGCGCCGGTGTTCAACACCCCAGCGAGATCCGCTCTTCTTCTTCCTTCCTCTTTCTGTTGCCTTCGAGAATCTGAGACTCAACTGTTGTTGATCATCTCTTGTTGCCTTCGAGAAACCGCTATTGCAAACGCGATTCGGATTTTTTTTAATCGTTTAGGCTACGCAATCAGCATTATTTGCATCTCTTTTTTAGGGATTGCAACTGCATTATTTGCATCTCTTTTTTAGGGATTGCAACTGCATTCTTTGCATCTCTTCTTAGGGATTGCAACTGAGTTTTTCCATCGATTGTTTGCAAATAGACCAACAATCTCAAAGCTATACGATTCGATGGAAAACACTCGTGCTTCGCTTGTCGATACCGGCTTTAACAAGTTGGAGAAATTCGACGGCGAACACTTCCAGATCTGGAAGCGAAAGGTGACTCTGAACCTTCAACTCGTGGATGTTGATCACGTGTTAGATGAGGAAGAACCAATCGTTCCAGCAACAGGATCTGCTGCTGTTCTGGCCGCTGCTACGAGCAAGCAGACGAAGTGGAAAAAGGATAACAGCATATGCAGGCTGCTGATCCTGAATTCCATAGAAGACTCTCTGGCCGAGTCCTACACAAAGAGGACTTCTGCCAAAGAGATCTGGGAGTCCGTGGGGAAGCTGTATGACGACGACGAGGCCCGGTCGAAGATGTTCATGGTTGAAAAATACCACAAATGGGTCTTTGAAGACGAGAAGACCATGCTGCCCCAAGTGAAAGAGTTCCTGAAGCTGTGCCAGAAACTGGAGGACGATAGCATGCCCCTCGTCGACAAGTTCGTCGTTGGAGGGATCGTGGCAAAACTTCCTCCAGGATGGAGCAACATCTATGCAAGGATGCATAGGAAGAAGATGGAGATTAGCCTGGATAATCTCCTCAGCGAGATTCATGTTGAGGACGAGATGCGCTCTCAACAGAAGTTGGACACCCTGTCCAAGCAACTAGCAACGGCGAATCTGGTTCAAGCCACCAGAGAGAACAAAGGGAAGCAGGCGGCTTCTCACCACAAGAAGAAGGACTTCTCGAATCTGAAAGTGAAGGGTCCAGGATTCAAGCAACAGAAGTCCAAGTCCCATGTGACTTGCTTCAACTGTGGCAAGAAGGGTCACTATAAAAGTGAATGCAAGTCCAAGCCCAAAGAGCAAGGTGAGCCTAACAAGGTTTCTTTGGTTACTAATCAGGTTGCCATGATAGCACAGGTTGCAACTGTGGGGGCAGACTTGGACTGGTGGATAGACACTGGTGCGACATGTCATGTCTGTTCAGACAAGGACTGGTTCGTCTCCTATGAGCCTACTTCCAAGAAAGTCATGATGGCGAACCAGGCACAAGCTGAAGTACTGGGGATCGGGACGGTGGAGCTGAAGCTTACATCGGGGAACATTCTGACGCTTCAAGGTGTGAAGCATGTTCCTGCAATCGCAAAGAACCTGATCTCTGGGAGCCTGCTCTGTAACGCAGGCTTGAGGATGGACATCAATGCTGGCCAAATGGTGATGTCCAAGAAGGGTACTTTCTTCGGGAAAGCTTTTCAGACTGAAGGAATGTACAAAATTCAGCTTGTTGTAACCCAGCATAATAATGTCAATGCTATCACTAGTTTGAATTACTCTCTTGAGTTGTGGCATAATAGACTAGGACATGTTCATTGTAAGCGAATAAACAAAATGTCTAGTCTAGGACTTATCTCCAAGTGTGGGGGTAAGGTAGAGAAATGTGAGATATGTGCTCAGACGAAGATCACTAGAAAACCCTTCCACAGGGTCCATCGAAGCACAGATCTTCTGGAGTTGGTTCACTCAGATATCTGTGACTTCAAACAATTCTCTACAAAGGCCGGGATGAAGTATTTCATTACTTTCATCGATGACTTCTCCAAGTATGCCTTCGTCTATTTACTCAAATCTAAAGACGAAGCATTCGAGAAGTTCAAGGAGTTCAGGGCCGAGGCTGAACGGCAAACTGGACAACAACTCAAGTGGCTGAGGAGTGATCGAGGTGGAGAATATAGGTCTCATGAATTCTCATCATTCTGCAAAGAACATGGAATCATCAACGAGACGACGGCTCCGTATTCTCCACAATCCAACGGAGTAGCAGAAAGGAAGAACAGAACGTTGACAGAGATGATGAATTCTATGCTGTTGACTGCGGGTCTTCCAAAGTGCTATTGGGGAGAAGCTGCATTAACGGCCACTTTCATTCTGAACAGAGTGCCGTATGCAACTTCCGACATAACTCCTCATGAACTCTGGTTCAAAGTCAGACCCAACCTGAATGTCATTCGAGTGTGGGGGTGCCTGGCTTATGTGAAGCTCCCGGATCTAAAGATTCAGAAGCTGGGGACAAGGACTACTAAGGCGATCTTCCTGGGGTATGCCGAGAAGAGTGATGCTCGGAGATTCCTTGATATCGAGTCAAATCATATCATCGAATCTCGCGATGCTGAATATTTTGAAGAAAAGTTTGCAAGGCACAAGAACATTGTTCTCACGGACATTCCGGAGAATAATGAGGGTGCGGAGCAGACAGAGATCTTTATCGAACCAGTAGTCCAAGATGGAGTTGTTGTCGAGGAGACACCAGCTGAACCAGAACTCGCTGAGCCGTCAACTAAGCGAGCGAGGAGGCCGAAAGACTTCGGAGATGACTTTGTCACCTATCATGTGGAAGCAGATCCGCTTACCTATGATGAGGCGATGAAGACCAGAGATGCTATATTCTGGAAGGAGGCGATTGACAACGAGATTGACTCAATCACCTCCAATAACACATGGGTATTGGTCGACCTACCAGAAGGAGCAAGACCCATCGGATGCAAATGGATCTTCAAGAAGAAGATGAAAGCAGATGGAACCATTGACAAGTTCAAGGCCAGGCTAGTGGCCAAGGGGTTTGCTCAGAAGCAGGGGATCGACTACTTTGACACTTATGCTCCAGTAGCTCGGATGACAACTATCAGATTGTTAATTGCTTTAGCAGCAATACACAAGCTGGTGATACATCAGATGGATGTGAAAACGGTATTCCTTAATGGCGAGCTGACCAAAGAGATCTACATGCAACAACCAGAAGGTTTTGTCGTCAGAGGTCTGGAAGACAAAGTCTGCAAGTTGATGAAGTCTCTGTATGGTTTGAAGCAAGCTCCCAAAATGTGGCATGAGAAGTTTGACAAGGTGATAAGGTCAAATGGCTACAGGGTCAGTGAAACAGACAAGTGTGTCTATACGAAGTTTGCTGACGGAAGAGGAGTAATCGTTTGTCTATACGTGGACGACATGCTAATCCTAGGTACGGATTTAAGCTGCGTCACAGAGACAAAGAAATTCCTCTCGACCAAGTTCAGTATGAAGGACTTGGGGGATGCCGACGTAATCTTGGGGCTCAAGATCATCCGGACAGGCACTGGAATAGCGCTGTCACAGTCTCATTACATTGAGAAGATGCTCTCTCGCTACGGGTATCAAGATCTTCCTATTATTGATACACCGTACAGGAGTGATCTGAAACTGGAGCCAAATTCGAAGGAGAGCGTCAAGCAGTTGGAGTACGCTAGCGTCATCGGAAGTTTGATGTACGCTACTACTGCCACAAGGCCTGACATAGCCTTTACAGTGGGAATGTTGAGTCGATTTACGAGCAATCCAGGCGTAAAGCATTGGAAAGCTGTGAAGCGTGTTATGAGATATCTCAAGAAGACTCAGACATATGCACTATACTACAGCGGAGATCCGTCAGTAGTGGAAGGCTTCAGTGATGCTAGCTGGTGTTCAGAGGTGGAGAGCGAATATTCCACAGGTGGATATGTGTTCGCCATGGGTGGAGCTGCTATATCGTGGAAGTCGAAGAAGCAGACTATGTTATCTCGCTCCTCCATGGAATCTGAATTCTTTGCATTGGACGCTGCAGCAGATGAAGCAGAGTGGCTTCGGGAGCTCATGTATGACCTTCCAATGGTTGGGGCTCAGATACCGGCGATTCCGATATACTGTGACAACCAGGCGGCAGCAGCAGTGGCATCAAATGAACTCTTCAACGGGAAGAAGAGGACAGTGCGGTTGAAGCACAGAGCAGTGAACGATCTCATAAAAAGGGGCGTCATTGCAGTGATCGATGTTCGGAGTCAGAAAAACCTGGCGGATCCGTTTACGAAGGGTCTCAAGCGTCAGCTGGTCGAGGACACAGCAAGGAAGATGGGCTTGAAGGCATTCTAATATTGTGTCATTATAATCCTATCAATAAATTTTATGTTATTGGTTCAAAGAGAAATCTACCAGATATATAATTTTTTGATTCAAGGGAGGACTATTGACTGGAAAAATATTAGTTAACAGTGGGCACTTGTTCTGCGGAACATGTAAGGGTTTCGGACCCAGAACCACTGTTGTCTACTATGAATTTTCTACGGAAAATTGATCCTGTGAGAAGGATGGCATAATGCCTTAATGAGTTCTCAGACTGAGTGAAGGTCTGTTATGCTTTACAGGAAGCATGGTGGCGCAACAACCACAAAGGAGTGTTACAACTCCATGCTACAGTGGGGTGACTCCACCATGAGGTTCCCAGGTAGGGGTAATGCCTCGGCTTTGTTAGCCAAGTTACAGGCGGCGTAGCACCGCATATAGGCAGGTAGCCTAATGTTGCATAATCGTAATAAAGAGATGTAGGCAGCACTACAAAGAGGCCGGTGTCCTCATGTTACAGTGGCATGGCACCACGATGAGGTACCCAGGTAGGGGTAAAGCCTCGGCTTTGCAAGCCATGTCATAGTGGCGTAACACCACAAGGGAGCGCAAGGCTTCATGCTGGGTAGTTTGGCACTACAAAGAGGCTTGAGACCTCATGCTACAGTAGTATGACACTACGATGAGGTTCCCAGGTAGGGGTAATGCCTTGGCTTTGTCAGCCATGTCATAGCGGCGTAGCACCGCAAAGAAGCGCAATGCTTCATGCCAATGACTCTTTATATAGAACTCACCTATAGTGTATGGACAGAGATATCAGGCCGTCTCTTGAGGGTAAACTTGTAGACGTCCAAAAATTATACACTGAAACCAGGCTGGCACAAGGCCTTCAATGTGCAGCCAGAAGCACAGTTGATATCACTATGTGAGTAGGAAGAATTGCAGTTATGGTGCAGAATTCAAGGCTTAGTCCATTCTTGTATCATGCTGTTATTTAACCTATGCGGGAAGATTCAAGTCGTAGCGACATCTCTCCTAATGCATGATGGACAATCACTGTGGGGAACGCTCAACCCATATATTGAGATATGTGGGGGATTGTTGGTATTTTTGCCTTTGGACTAGAAAAGATAGTCCCACATCGGCTACACCAAATGGTGAGTATCTCAATATAATGCATTGCTTGTGTTGAGGTGTGCACATGAGGTGTAGTGGGGCACAAGTTTGTGCCATGTGGAAGTATTTTCCTAGAAGGAAAAAGGATTAAATCCAACAAGGATGCAAGTTAATTTTTGTTGTGCGGACTCGGACTCGGACGCGGACTCCAAGATGTCTCGTGCATGCACGGGAGGGTTCGGGGGGTAGGCGTGGACTGGCACACTTCTATGCTGATTGTGGGATGATCTAAAATATCAAACTCTATTTTTGAGTATCGGTATTTTAGTCCCACATCGGATAGGAGAAGAGGTGAAGTCTCAACTCCACTCTATAAATAGAGCCCCTTGGCTTCCTTTGAAAGATGCACCAAGAAGAGAGTTGAGGGAGTCTGTTAAGTCCAGGAAGCCCGTTCAAGTCTCAAATATTGACTTACGAGCGTTCCAGAAGTTCTCCTGAACTTGCTGGTTCCTGGGAGCTTATCCGTACTGCGGGTATAGCTTTGAGCGCCGGTGTTCAACACCCCAGCGAGATCCGCTCTTCTTCTTCCTTCCTCTTTCTGTTGCCTTCGAGAATCTGAGACTCAACTGTTGTTGATCATCTCTTGTTGCCTTCGAGAAACCGCTATTGCAAACGCGATTCGATTTTTTTTTAATCGTTTAGGCTACGCAATCAGCATTATTTGCATCTCTTTTTTAGGGATTGCAACTGCATTATTTGCATCTCTTTTTTAGGGATTGCAACTGCATTTTTTGCATCTCTTCTTAGGGATTGCAACTGAGTTTTTTCATCGATTGTTTGCAAATAGACCAACAAGAACAATTTGTGCAGAGTTTCTAATGTGCGCACAGAGTCCGGACATAAGAAGCCATACCGTCAATTCATGGATACTGGATAGGCAAATTTGTCGCTTATTTCTATTAGGAAAGTATAAGCTAAGAAGGGGAGAAAGAGAGGAAGAAAACGATGTAGGAACAACTTACAGGACAGAAGAAGACTAAACATGAACAAGAGGGATCCACATGAGTTATTCGGGGAAAAAGGAGGATCAGGAAAAAAGATGAAACTGAAGAGATCCGAATGAATAGAAAGGAAAAAAAAAAAAGGATGAATTCAGTTTATAGTTTAAAGAAAGAAAGAAAACTATCTTGATGGGTAACAAGATAACTGTATATGAGGGTTTTGAGACTAAAATCAACATCCTCCAGGAAGTGATGCCAGCATAAGAAACAAGTGGACTAAATCAAATCTGAGTCTCAAATCCATCAGATATTATCACGTGGAGGTGTAAATCTAGAACATCTGGAAACTGAACTCATTCTCATTATGATTTGTGCAAATGCATCATGATGTGATCCGGAACTGTAAGGGTCTGCTTGGCAATTGTAGGAGTAGCGGTTATGAGGTGTTTTTATAGTACCGATTATGAGCAGTTATGAGAGGTCCGATTTTGGATGGTTTTTAAGTAGCGGCTTTTAAACCATTCCAATCCATGCTTGGTAATTCACTAACGAGTGGTTCTGAAAGTTTTTTACACGAATAAATTAAATAGGGAAGGATATCAGTAGTTATAATTATATATATTTTTGTGAGGTTATAAATGGAATAAAAAATAGAGCCACTCAAAATCCACTAATTTGGGGTGTTTATAAAGTCATCCAAAAATACATTACATCAGTTTTGGGGGGTTTTTGAGCCGACCAAAACCAATACCTCAAAAAAATTAACAAGAAAGGGTTTTCATAAATGGTCGGTTCAAAAACACTCCCAAACCGGTGAAAACACCGTTACCAAGCAAACCCTAACGAATATTCACAGAGAGACGCTACAAAAGAACTAAAAACCATCACCACAATGGATGTAAAGGAATTCATATAGAAACTCCAAGGCTTAAAGGATCAGAAAACAAATATGAATATTTTGAAGTCAAAACTGGATTTGAGAAAAGATGGGCAATAGAAAAGTTAATCAGAGAGGACTGCGACCAAAGTAAATATCACATCCAAATCATTATAGGATTGAAATATAACTTAAGTACGATATAAAAAAAATACTAGTGTCACGGTGATCGCAATTCTTGTAGGATTGGCAGTAACTATTAGTATATCATTCAGAAGAAACATAGATAGTAGTGATAATATGTGAATTGTAAGAAAGAACTCTAGGAAAAAAAATATAGGACTAGGTGAATATTTAAAAAAAAAAAAAATTATACTCAAATTCTGTTATAATTTAAATAATGATATCAAATTAATACCAAAATTTTCATCTTCTGCCAAATACAATCAGAATATTTTATTTATTTATATTTTTTAATTAATTAATTTTTTGTTACAAGGAAAAAATTGTGTCTAATATTTTTCTGTGACGTAAAATTATTTGGTAACAAAAAGAAAACCTTAAGTGACAATTTTTTTTTTTCTATCTTGTGACTAATACTTTTATGTGACATTACTTTTTTCTTTGTAACAAAAAGAAAACTTTAAGTGACAAGTATTTTCACTTGTCACCCATAACCTGAGTCAAAATAAAATTTTTATTTTTGTGACAGCATTGAGTGACAACAATAAAAAAAACACTGAATGATTTAATTTTTGTGACGATAAATAACAGTTGTCACAGAATCAAATTATTAGTGACAATAGAAATTATTTGTCACAGAAATAATCCTTTCAGTGACAAATTTTATACTTGTCACAAATTATGCAGTAGTGGTTGTCGTTTGTTCATGATTTTGTGCCATTTATGCAGGATTGTTTATTAGTGTAACACCTTGCAACCATCTATTATCCTCGGAGTATTCCATAAACCATGTCTAGAATATAATTTTTAATGTGTTTTAATTTCGTACATTGTCGAAGGAGTCCAAAATATCCACCAGTTGTCAATGTATAGTGTTCGTGGCTTGGTGCCATACACACGTTGTTAGTTGATAGTGAAACACATGACAACTATTTGCAACATATTATTCACACAATATAATACACTCTGACAATCTATAATATAATTTTTTTGGACTATACTGATTGTCTATAAAATATAAATTCTTTTGACATTACCACTGAACCCTCCATATATTATTCACAAAATGTAATAT
Source organism: Iris pallida (assembly GCA_029216955.1). Classification (NCBI taxonomy): domain Eukaryota; kingdom Viridiplantae; phylum Streptophyta; class Magnoliopsida; order Asparagales; family Iridaceae; genus Iris; species Iris pallida. The sequence goes on along the minus strand of JANAVB010000399.1, from coordinate 2,063,258 downwards.
ACTTTCCTAAAGTAACTCTTTCATAACGAAGGCAAATGGTATTTGCCGAAATATTGATGGATATTTTTGTTTAAAAGACCCCTAAAATAAGTGTATTTTTATAAAAATCTCTCAATATTCATGAATTACAAATAAGTCTTCCAAATCAATAAAAAATAAAGTAAAGAGTTTTTTTATGAACTTAAGCCATTAAAAAAAGAATATTTTGTCACTTTTAACATGAGTAAAATGTTTTAATTGTTATTTCTTCTAATAATGAGCAAATATATTTCTTCTCCATTTCATCATCAATAATCTTTTTTTTGCCACCGTTTAAACTATCTTTCTTCTCACAATCTCCTTAAGTAAGTCATTCTTTCTTTTTTTATCTCCTCATTATTCATCATCACAATCTTCCACATTATTTATTCCCCAATTCCCTCTTCGACTTATCTCTCTTATTATTTAGATACAAATATTCTCTCACCCTAGAAGTAAAATCTTACACTCTTTATAAATCTAAGAAAATCATAACAAGTTGTCAACAAAGCATATGAATCAAAGTGATTGAAAAGAGTAGATAACCAGAATTAGAAAAATGCAAATTTGAAGAATTCTATTATTTTTTTTCCAATTCGCCACCAAATATGCACTTTGAATATTGATTTGATGATTTTGTAAATTTATTGCAATCAAGACTTAAATTTTTTTTAGGGGTAGGGGGATGATTTAGATTTTTTTATTTTTGGACAAAACCTAAAAGATGATGAAGAAATTTTTTAGGTGTTTAATAGGCGCAAAATTCATTATTAATTTTTGGAGATGGACTCAACTTTATTTTCTATTACTTTTGGAGACTTATAGACAAATTATAAGATTTGAGGGACTAAACTAAAAAATATTATATGTAGGGGACTTATATAAAAAACCCTAATGCAAGTTATTCTCTACTTGGGATGTGTTAGTGAGTTGAAAGTGGATGAAAGTACAATTTTTTTTTTTATATTTTTACCATTTTTGGTTAATTAAAAATCAGTAAGACCTGAGTCTCACTTTTTTATATGACATAAAGTGGATCTTGTCCACTTTAAAATTTGGATTCACATTTTCGGTGTGATGAAAGTGGAATAGTAATAATTTTTCATTCTTTTCATTTTTTTTATTGTACGGTAAATGTACAAATTATACTTCAAACTATTCTACTTGTACACTATCTAACATATAAAGTGTTACAAAGGACATTTCATGTTGGTGTTTTTGCCTTTGGACTAGAAAAGATAGTCCCACATCGGCTACACCAAATGGTGAGTATCTCAATATAATGCATTGCTTGTGTTGAGGTGTGCACATGAGGTGTAGTGGGGCACAAGTTTGTGCCATGTGGAAGTATTTTTCTAGAAGGAAAAAGGATTAAATCCAACAAGGATGCAAGTTAATTTTTGTTGTGCGGACTCGGACTCGGACACGGACTCCAGGATGTCTCGTGCATGCACGGGAGTGTTCGGGGGGTAGGCGTGGACTGGCACACTTTTATGCTGATTGTGGGATGATCTAAAATATCAAACTCTATTTTTGAGTATTGGTATTTTAGTCCCACATCGGATAGGAGAAGAGGTGAAGTCTCAACTCCACTCTATAAATAGAGCCCCTTGGCCTCCTTTAAAAGATGCACCAAGAAGAGAGTGAAGGGAGTCTGTAAAGTCCAGGAAGCCCGTTCAAGTCTCAAATATTGACTTACGAGCGTTCCAGAAGTTCTTTGTGAACTTGCTCGTTCCTGGAAGCTGTTCGTGCTCGTGTGAGACGAATAAAGCTTTGAGCAACGGTGGTTCATTCACCCCAGCATTTTATTCTCGCCTGTCATCGCTGCTGTTGCCTTTTACAGTAACTTCTTTTTAGAAGCTCTACTGCCGATAGTCGCTTGTACAAAAGTCTCTTTAGATTTTTTGTGTATTACGTAGAATCTTTTTAGATCCTCGTAATTCAGAATCCTCCAGGATCTCTGTTGCACATATTCTTTAAGGTGTTGCATTTGAAACGTTGTCTTTACAATTGTTTCAGTTTCAGAATTTTCCATCGAAAATTGTGCCTCGGCACTAACAATCTCAAAGCTTTATTGAGAAGATGGATAATTCTCGTGCTTCGCTCATCGATACCAGCTTTAACAAGTTGGAGAAATTCGATGGCGAACACTTTCAGATATGGAGACGAAAGGTCACTTTAAATCTTCAACTCGTGAATGTTGATCACGTGCTGTCAGAAGAAGAACCGATCGTTCCAACCACTGGATCTGCTGCGGCTGTGGCCGCTGCTACGACCAAGCAAGCGAAGTGGAAGAGAGAAAACAGTATATGCAAACTACTGATACTTAATTCCATGGAAGACTCTCTGGCAGAGTCCTACTCCAAGAAGACATCTGCCAAAGAGATATGGGACTCCTTGGAAAAGCTCTATGAAGATGACGTACGAGAACCGGTCCAAGATCTTCATGGTAGAAAAATACCATAAGTGGACCTTCGAAGACGAGAAGGCGATGCTGCCCCAAGTGAAGGAGTTTCTGAAGTTGCGTCAGAAACTAGAAGACGAGAACATGCCCCTCGTTGACAAGTTTGTCGTTGGAGGGATCGTCGCAAAACTTCCTACAGATTGGAGCAACTTCTATGCAAGGATGCATCGAAAGAAGATGTAAATTAGCTTGGAAGATTTCTTGCAAGAGATCCATGTTGAGGACGAGATGCGCTCTCAACAGAAGATGGATACTCTGTCCAAACAACTGGCGAAGGCAAATCTGGTCCAAACCAGAGAGTACCAGGGGAAGCAGGCTGCTTCTCATCGCAAAAAGAAGGATTTCACGAATCTGAAAGTGAAGGGTCCTGCTTTCAAGCAGCAGAAGTCCAAGTCCCATATGACTTGCTTCAATTGTGGCAAGAAGGGCCACTACAAATCCGAATGCAAGTCCAAGCCCAAAGAACAAGGTGAGCCTAGTAAGGTTTCTATGATTACTAATCTAGTTGCCATGATAGCACAGGTTGCAACTGTGGGGGCTGACTTGGACTGGTGGATAGACACTGGTGTGACCTGCCATGTCTGTTCAGACAAAGACTGGTTCGTCTCTTATGAGCCAACTTTAGAGAAGGTCATAATGGCAAACCAGGCACAAGTTGAAGTACTGGAGATCGGGACGGTGGAGCTGAAACTCACGTCGGGGAACACTCTGACGCTTCAAGGTGTGAAGCATGTTCCAGTAATTGCTAAGAACCTGATCTCTGGAAGTCTGCTCTGCAACGCAGGCTTGAGGATGGACATCAATGCTGGCCAGTTGGTGATGTCCAAGAAGGGTACATTCTTCGGGAAAGCTTTCCAAACTGAAGGAATGTACAAGATTCAGCTTGTTGTAACCCAGCATGATAATATAAATGCAATCACTTTTTCTGATTATTCTCTTGAGTTGTGGCTTAATAGGCTAGGACATGTTCATTGTAAAAGGATTAACAGAATGTCTAGTCTAGGACTTATCTCCAAGTGTGGGGGTAAGGTAGAGAAATGCGAAGTATGTGCTCAGACGAAGATCACAAGGAAACCCTTTCACAGGGTCCATCGAAGCACAGATCTTCTGGAGTTGGTTCACTCAGATATCTGTGACTTCAAACAATTCTCTACAAAGGCCGGGATGAAGTATTTCATTACTATCATCGATGACTTCTCAAAGTATGCTTTCGTCTACTTGTTCAAGTCTAAAGATGAAGCATTCAAGAAGTTTAAGGAGTTCAGGGCCGAGGCTGAGCGGCAAACTGGACAACAACTCAAGAGGTTAAGGAGTGATCGAGGCGGGGAGTATCGGTCTCATGAATTCTTATCATTCTGCAAAGAACATGGAATCATCAATGAGACAACGGCTCCGTACTCTCCTCAATCCAACGGAGTAGCAGAAAGGAAGAACAAAACGTTGACAGAGATGATGAACTCCATGCTGTTGACTGCGGGTCTTCCAAAGTGCTACTGGGGAGAAGCTGCACTAACGGCAACGTTCATTCTGAACAGAGTGCCATATGCAACTTCCGACATAACTCCTCATGAACTCTGGTTCAAAGTCAGACCTAACTTGAATGTCATTCGAGTGTGGGGGTGTCTGGCTTATGTGAAGCTCCCGGATCTGAAGATTCAGAAGCTGGGGACAAAGACTACGAAGGCGATCTTCTTGGGGTATGCCGAGAAGAGTGATGCTCGGAGATTCCTTGATATCGAGTCAAACCATATCATCGAATCTCGCGATGCTGAATACTTTGAAGACAAGTTTTCAAAACACAAGAATATTGTTCTCGCGGATCTTCCGGAGAATGATGAGGGTACAAAGCAGACAGAAGTCTTTAATGAACCAGTAGTCCAAGATGAAGCTGTCGTCAAGGAGACACCAGCTGAACCAGAACTCGCTGAGCCGTCAACTAAGCGAACGAGGAGGCCGAAAGACTTCGGAGATGACTTTGTCACCTATCATGTGGAAGCAGATCCACTTACCTATGATGAGGCGATGAAGACCAGAGATGCTGTATTCTGGAAGGAGGCGATAGACAACGAGATTGACTCAATCACCTCCAACAACACATGGGTATTGGTTGACCTGCCAGAAGGAGCAAGACCCATCGGATGCAAATGGATCTTCAAGAAGAAGATGAAAGCAGATGGAACAATTGACAAGTTCAAGGCCAGGCTAGTGGCCAAGGAGTTTGCTCAGAAGCAGGGGATCGACTACTTTGACACTTATGCTCCAGTAGCTCGGATGACAACCATCAGATTGTTAATTGCTCTAGCAGCAATACACAAGCTGGTGATACATCAGATGGATGTGAAAACGGCATTCCTTAATGTCGAGCTGGCCGAAGAGATCTATATGCAACAACCAGAAGGTTTTGTCGTCAGAGGTCTGGAAGACAAAGTCTGCAAGTTGATGAAGTCTCTGTATGGTTTGAAACAAGCTCCCAAAATGTGGCATGAGAAGTTTGACAAGGTGATAAGGTCAATTGGCTACAGGGTCGGTGAAACAGACAAGTGTGTCTATACGAAGTTTGCTGACGGAAGAGGAGTAATCGTTTGTCTTTACGTGGACGACATGCTAATCCTAGGTACGGATTTAAGCTGTGTCACAGAGACAAAGAAATTCCTCTCGACCAAGTTCAGTATGAAGGACTTGGGGGATGCCGACGTAATCTTGGGGCTCAAGATCATCCGGACAGGCACTGGAATAACGCTGTCATAATCTCATTATATTGAGAAGATGCTCACTCGCTACGGGTATCAAGATCTTCCCATAATTGATACACCGTACCGGAGTGATCAGAAGCTGGAGCCTAATTCGAGGGAAAGCGTCAGGCAGTTGGAGTACGCTAGCGTCATCGGAAGCTTGATGAACGCTACTACTACCACAAGGCCTGACATAGCTTTTGCCGTAGGAATGCTGAGTCGGTTCACTAGCAATCCAGGCGTTGAGCACTGGAAAGCTGTGAAGCGTGTTATAAGATATCTCAAGAAAACTCAGACATATGCACTTTTCTACAGCGGAGATCCGTCAGTAGTGGAAGGCTTCAGAGATGCTAGCTGGTGTTCAGATATGGAGAGCGAGTATTCCACAGGTGGATTCATATTCGCCATGGGCGGAGCTGCTATATCGTGGAAGTCGAAGAAGCAGACTATGTTATCTCGCTCCTCCATGGAATCTGAATTCTTTGCATTGGATGCTGCTGCAGTTGAAGCAGAGTGGCTTCGGAAGCTCATGTATGATCTTTCGGTGGTTGGGGCTCAGATATCGACAATACCGATATACTGTGACAACCAGGCGGCAGCAGCAGTGGTATCAAATGAACTCTTCAACGGAAAGAAGAGAACGGTGCGGTTGAAGCACATAGCAGTACACGATCTTATCAAGAGAGGTGTTATTGCAGTGATTGATGTTCGGAGTCAGGAGAACCTGGCGGATCCGTTCACCAAGGGCCTCAAGCGCCAGCTGGTCGATGATACAGCTTGTAAAATGGGCTTGAAGACATTCTGATAGTGTGTCTTTGTAATCCTACCATAAAGTTTTATGCTATTAGTTCAAAGAGAAATCTACTAGGCATCTAACTTTTGGTTCAAAGGAGGATCACTGACTGGGAAACTATCAGGTAACAGTGGGTACTTGTTCTCTGGAACATGAAAGGGATACGGACCCATAACCACTGTTGTCTACTATATATTTTCTGCGGAAAAAATAGATCATGTGGAAGGTTGGCTTAAACGCCTTAATGAGTTCTCAGGCAGAGTGAATGCCTGGTGTGCTTTACAGGAAGCACGGTAGAGCAGCACTACAAGGAGTGAAACTCCATGCTACAGTGGGGTGACTCCACCATGAGGTTCCCAGGTAGGGGTAATGCCTCGGCTTTGCAAGCCAAGTCATAGCGGCGTAGCACCGCAAATAGGCAGGTAGCCTAATGCTGTATGACGTAATTAAAGAGTTGTAGACAGCACTACAAAGGGGAGGATGGCCCCATGTTACAGTGGCACGACACCACGATGAGGTACCCAGGTAGGGGTAAAGCCTCGGCATTGCAAGCTCAAACTGAAATGAAATCTAAAGGGGGCAGGAAGAGGGTTATACTAGCTGTGCACCGGGACTGGTAGGGCGCAAAACGGAGCTGCGACGGCGAAGATACGAACCCGCAAAGTTGGTATCACGAAACTGTCCAAAAATAACACAATTTAAACGGTCAACTTGGTGGCCAGTTTTGATGTATCAAACGATGAAATTAACGGGCGAAATTTGAGGGGAGTGAAGGTGGATATACCGAGATTGTGAGGGAGCGAAGAAATTGCCGATCCAACGGTCGGATTGTCCAAAAAATCGGCGCGAAGTCGCTTCCCCGAGACGTAAATTCTGAAATTTTCCCCTCGCGCGCGTCGACGGAACTCCGTGCAAAACGCACGAAACGCCTAGACGGCGCGTCCCGGAGGACGTTGGCCGCCACAGGGTGGTGCCTGGGGGTCGCTCGGCCAGGGGGGGCCGGCCACGGCCGGCGACGGCGGCGCTGCACCGCCCGGCCAGGCGCGCGCGCGCGCTGTCAGCGTACTGCTGCGCTCGCAGCTGCTGCTGCGTTGGCTGCGGTGGCGCGTGGCACACGGAGCAGCGGGGGAAGGCTCGCCGGCCATATGGTGGCACATGGCGGCAGTTTGGTGGAGGTGATGAGAGAGTGGTGGTGGCGGGAGTGGTGTGATGATGATGATGGAGAATAGGAGCTCGGGAAGAAGATGAGTGAAGAAGAAGAAGGAGGAGGGGGTCGGCTAGGCATGGGGAGAGGGAGAGTATGGTTCGGCCATGGGGAGAGTGAACTGGTGATGGGGTGTAGGTGATGGTGTTGTTGTTGGTATGGTGTGTGCGAGTTGAGTGAAAGAGAGAGAGATGAATGTGTATGTAAGAGTTAAAAATATAAAGAGAGAGAGAGAATGATATTTTAGAGAGAGAGAATAGAGAGGGAGGGGTGTGTAGTACTGTCGGCTGAAGGGGGGTTAGCTGTATAGTGATGGGGATGGGTGAGAGTGTGAGGAATTGATTTGTTTAAGGAGAGAAAAAGAGATATTATATATATATATGTATGTATATATATAATGAGATATTTGTATATGTATAGAGATATTTAGAGAAGAGAAAAATATTAGTGGTGTGTGGGCAGTCATGATGGAGGGCAGCATGGAGCTCGGGCTCGGGTTCAGTGGAGCCGGGTTGGGCCAAAATGGACTAGGTGCAATAAATAAATTATTTTTAGGTATTTATAATCATGGGAAAATAAGTAGCATGTGGGAACTCAAATAAGTGGGACAGAAGCGTCATGCGGGTAGTAGGCTTCGGGTGGGCCATGTCCATATTTGGGATTGACAGGTTTGGGTCGATAGGATATCCACAATTCAAGTCAAAAAATAAATGTGACAACGTGGGGTGAATTAAAATCGGGTCACGTGTCAGAAAAGTTGTGTAAAGAAAATGGGGCACACGATGGTGTGTCTGAGTGGGACAAGAAGGTCATGGGTGAAGAGCGTCTCGAGTAGATCAAACATGACAAGTTGGTTCTGAGAAAACGACTGGTCTGGTGCTCCTAAATTAAAAGTCACGGTAACGTGCATATGAGGATCCAGGAAAAGAGTGGGAATTCAATTAATAATTAAAATGGTCTAAATTGACCCGAACTTGCGCGAAGCAAAAAGAGTACAAGGGAACAAGTTCGAGTGGGATACGAAATATCAATGTGAAGATAATCTCGTCTACTACAAACTCCAAGAAGGAAGTTTCCAGAGACTGGCATCCCTGATGCTCTAGAATTCCAAGTCACGGTAAAGAGCATTTAATGATTAAAATCAATTAAATCAAAATTAATTATCGAGAATAAATTATTTGGAAAATTTGAAAATAAATCCCGGAAATTCAGGGGACTTACAATAAGATATGGACAACATGGGCGCACCTTTACCTTATCTTCGGCCATGTGTATGAGCCGCTGGTAGAAGACGCAGGCAGTGCGGGAACGACACTTAATTTTGTCTTCGGCCATGTGTTAGCCGAAGACTCAGGGCATAGCTCCCCCATATAGCCCCTTACGCAGCTCGACCGGCGTACGAAGAGGAATGAGTCTTCGACCTCGAAGACCTCCAAGAAGCTCCCCTACCAAGTGTTCAAATGCATCTCATTACTCTGGACATGTTCTTCATTTCAGACTTGACTTCTTTGAACGAAGATATCTACAATTGGTGGCCAAAGCTTACAGCCACCCAAGGCTAAGTCAGGATCTCGTATAGTGGGGAAGTGCCAAAAAGAAATGAACATATTTGTCTCAAAAAGCACTTATTTATAGACAAGGGCGTAGCCTTATGCCTACGCCAAATGGCAGCAGATCAAAGGATAAAAACCTCGTAGTCAGAGTAATGAACCTAACTTAATGCGATGAATCTCATTTATGGCAATGAATTTGCTACCTCGACATCTGTTTCGGTCAATTAAAATGAGCCCCATGCTTCATAAGGCGGCCACTCTTCAAAGAAAAGTTGACCAAAGCCAAACAGGCTACGCCCAATAGGCTATGCCAATCAGGGCTACGCCAAATCGGTCATGCCTAATAGGCTGCACCAGTCAAGGCTACGCCATGAAGACTACGCCAATGAGGTTACGCCCGCAGCATGATTATAACATCCTCCATGAAGTGGCTACTTCATCGTCTCTCCCTTCAAAGATCATTTCATGCAGCCTGACAATTCCAAAACTAACGCTTCGAATGAAGTGCAGCATACCTCGAGATGACGACAACATTAGAATCAAAGAGCCGCTTGACAGTCGGCGACAACCAATGACCCTTCGAAAGCCATGTTGCCAGCTGACATCAGCCTAATGATGAAAAGATCTTTGGAACAGAGTGAAATAGCCACGTCAACTACGCCAGAGTACTGATACCAAACCCAAGTACGGGCGTATACCACCCTTACGTCCCATCAGTTTTTCAAAAAAGTCCTGTACGCCAATACATAGCGGAGGAGGTTTCCTTACTCTAACATACCGTGATCTTTGGGTCATACCCGCACGCCGCGTGTCTCTGACCTACTACATGCCACGAATGGGTGCTAACCACCCTGAGATCAAAGCAGTAGACGAATCTTTACAAAACTGCCACACGTCAGCTCCTCCGCAGCTTGGCGGCTCAGTTGCAACAGATCATCCCTACACTTATGCACGCAACGCCCCTACATCTTTGAACTACGTGTGTAGCATCCCTACGTGTAACAGTGAACATTTCCATCCATCAACTATAAATAGAAGGATCAGTCCTTCATTGCAGACATACAGTGTATTACCCCTACTTCAGAGAACCGAATTACTGTCTTCTTCGCAAATCAAACAAGAAGAATTGCGATTCTCTTGATCGTCGTCAGATCGTCAACAGAGTAAAGAAAACCTATACTCTCTATCGTCACGAAAGTTTCCAGATAAAAAAATTGTACTTAGGAAGATCATGTTGAGGATCTCTTTTCTTTGTACTTGTTCGTTTGAAATTAAAAGTGAAATCAAATACCTTTTAATAGAAAACAAACTGGCAACTTTGTTGGGACTTTCTTCTCATCCAACGAGAAGGCTGTGACGCAATTCGACGATTACAAGCTCGGATCTTCTTAGAAGATGCTGGTTGTGCACTTCGACCAACAAGCTTATGAAGAATTCCTTTCTGAAGGCAGCACGAATCCTTCGAAGCAGCTGCCAAAGTCGAAGAAGACTCGCGAGTCTGGGTACCTAAGGGTACTGTGCTGTGCGATGACGCCAAGGAGACTGCACCTAATGTGTAGCAGACCCAGGGCATACGTTCTATGCCGTCTCTCCTTGCTGATGAAGTTGAAACCCTTCCTAAAAAAGTGTATAGGTCTGGGCCACTAAATCCTGCCCCTGACGGTCAGGCGGTCCACGCCAAAAAAAGGAAGAGGAGCAAAGGCACATCGGCCCGCTCACGTAGGGCATCCGCTGTGCTTACGAAAGCCTCTATCTTTGACAGGATTGCTCCCCTTCCTGCCAAAGAAAAATTGGATTCTGGGTACTACGCGCCTTCGAGGGCTCGTACGAAGAACTCCAAGGCGGCACGAGCTTCACACACTCATCATGATATGTCAACGTAGACCAAAGGCATGCGCTAACTGTTACACGTGGGCCTGATGGTAAACTGTATATGATTGATTCTGCAGCCTCTGTGCCTAAAGCAGGACAATCCTCAAAGTCCCTCTGCTGTCTCTTGGGTGCATTTCATGAGCAGGAACCAAGCCAGGGCACAAAAATTATGATAGACCCACACGTGCAGTCCAACTGTGCGTGTATGGTTGGCCTCCCTCACAACTCTCCTACTCATGACTTAGGTGTATCTCATATGCCTGGTTTGAGTCAAGGAGCTCACTGTCCTCCATCATACCCATGTGCGACGTTTGGTCGCGTGCATGGAACGGATGTGAGTACGGATCTCCCTTTGCACGACTTGCGTAATGTGATTAGTCACAAACGCAAGGCGAGGGGACAACTACTACGCACAACCCACCCTCTGCCGGGCACATTTGTGCTAGTATCATAATCAACTGCTGCTGTTGTAAAGCAGTGGCTCTACCACCAAGGCAGTCTGTGTTCCAGCGACTGCAACCGGCTGTACCTGTCCGACATCACCTCAAAAAGAGGATGCCAATCGATGGCGAGGAAAACCTTTGGTCTTCTCATGCTACGTCATCTCCAGTTCTCCTGCACCTTGGAGAAAAGCAAACACCACCAACCCTCCAGCCTAGGCTAGCTCATTCAAAAGTCGACTGAGAGGGAGTAAAGCAAAAATTCAGACGACCAGTATATTTCAGAATACTCGGCTAAAGATGAAGACTGCATCAACGGTACAAGCCAGGGGTGATCAGACCCCGACCGTCTATAGCAACCCCTCATTCGAGGATGAGGATATCTACCAAGAAACCGACACCGATGTAGCTGAGGATAACCAGTTCGACGGGTCAGAAGGAGAAACACACATGCCAACCTTTCCACAAGAAAGTGAGGCCGAAAGTGAAGTATCCACCGATCCTTCCACTTCCACCCATGTCATGCCTGTCTACATGGCATGGGGTGGTGATGAGGAAGAAGTAGATGCTTCAGCTCCGGATCTCATGCGTCGCATAGACACTTTGGAAGATGGTCTTAAAACCCTTTCCACCATGATATAGTCCTTGACTCGGATGATATTTGAGATCCGAAATACTCTGACAGTCCAACCTTCGATAGGGGCTCATAAATCTGCCAGCCCAGATCCAGGGGCTAATAGGGAATAAAATGTACTCCCTATGCGGGTATCCTCGGGGACGATTCATCAAACCCCCCCGGACGTCAACTCCTTCGGGTGCTTAATATCATGCTTTGCCTCAATCACCTCCTTCCAACTCCACAGAAGAACTATTCGAGATGGTGAGAGACCTGCGTGATTAGTTTGAGGCAAAAAACAAGCAGGTGGAACGTCAAAAACTTGGAATCCGGCAACCCTATCCTCCTGAGTGGAACAATGTGGTTTATCCCCCCAAATATAAACCACAGTCACTAATTCCATTTTATGGGAAGGAGTCTCCTCGTCAGTACCTGACCTACTTCCACTCCATGATGGGACACCTACAGAAAAAGGACGCCCTACTTACAAGCCTATTTATCGGGGCACTGAAGGGGGTAGCCTATGATTGGTATTGTTGCCTCCCCGATAACTCCATCTCTTCTTTCGAGGATTTGAAGCGTCTTTTTCTTTCCCGATTCTATGACGGTGGAATGGACATGACCATGTCTTCCCTTATAGAGATAACCTAGAAGAAGAGGGAGATAGTTCGAGCCTTCATCGAGCGCTTCCGGCAAGCATGTTTAAGGCTACCTTCTGGCATCCCTGAATATGTGCTAATAGATTCCTGTCGGAAGAACATGACGCCGACGATTAAGCTTTGGGTCGACTCTACCCAAAATGCAGACTGGACCGCGTTCGTTAACGGCACCGAAGCCGTTGAGATGAAAGCTCGCGATGCTCATTTTTTAGGTGTAAGCTTCCCTTCATTCGAAGACAAGGGAAAGCGTGCCATCGACAACAACAACAGTGGACGAGATCCAAAGGGAAAATATGCATTAACTGTGAATATTTCAAAGGGTGCATCGACTCCTGCTCAGAAACCACCAGCTGCACCCAGACAGAAAGAAGTCTACTCCTTCAATGACGAAGATACCCTGCAGCTCTTCAAGATACTACAATAAGTGACAAGATCAAGTTGCCTGATCCGAAGAGCCCCGACGAGGTGGACAGAGTAAGCAACCCGAGGTACTGTCACTACCATCGGTTCGTGGGACACCCGACTCGAGACTGCTATATCCTGAAGAATTATATACAACGCATGATCAATGCAAATATCCTCTCGCTTGATTATGAGGAAAAGACAGTCTCGGTAAATATGATGTCACTCCAGTTTGGCACCTTGTCGCCGACTAAAGCTCAAGATGGCGTCATCCCCATCCTAAAGGCGACAATAGAAGTAATCAACCTTCCACCAACTCATGAGAACGTGAGTGGGCTGGTGCCACTCACCATATCCTGAGGCAAGATCATGTGGGTTCACCAAGATCTGGCTCCGGAACTGATTCAACCGGGGGTACGTCCTACCTCCAAAACCCAAGGCAGGAAGACCAAATCTTGTCGAATGGTTACTTCCTGTCCGAAGGAAGCTCTTCCAGTACAGACACGTTCCCAACAGAACGCTCAGCAAGAGGAGGCTATAGTTGAGAAAATGCCTCTCGTCACTACTACCATTGCTCCGAAGGAAGGTCCATCACAACCTTTGGCGGTAGACAAGCAGAAGCAGAGGAAGGCTCGTTTTGACAAGCCTCTGCTAAAAGAAGAAGCCTTGGGGCTGATTAAACTCCACAACTTTGACATACTGGCGACTAGCCAGCACTTCGACTCGGTTATCGCTATTCGAACTCCTCTGACTATCAAAAGATACTCGAAAAGCTTTATGCGAAGTACTGAAGAATGCTAAGTCCTTCATCAGTCAAGTTAAACAACCTGAAGAAGATCCAACGACATGTCCGTACTGTCATAATATAGGGGAGATCATCCCTAATATCACATTTACTCAACAAGACATGCTACTCAAAAACAACCGACATAACAGACCGGTGTATTACACAGGGTACGTCAGTGCCATCAAGATAGATCAGATCCAGATAGACCCTGGATCTTCCCTCAATATTATTCCTCAGACTCTATTAAAAATACTGGGGATCCCGATGCATCATCTGACTGCATCCAAAACCATTATTAGCAGCATCAACGCTAGCAAGAGCAAACCGCTGGGTAAGATCTAGCTGAAATATTATATCGGTGATCTCCAGACGGAAGTGATTTGCTATGTCGTTGACGCGAACGTCAATTATAACATCTTATTGGGACGACCATGGATACATGAGTACATGGTAGTACCGTCTACCCTTCACCAATATATGAAAAATGTGTCCACCAATGGCATAGTCAGGATAGAGTTCGCTGATGGTGATCCCTTCAGAGGAATCGAGGCATCTTTACTGACTCTAGCCTCTACAAATCGATTCATTTAGACGATGAGGCCAACGATGTTGATGATGAAACAAAGGTTAAAATCGAAGCAAGAATGATAATTGAAGCACTACTGAAAGTGCGACTCAAGGAAAAACCTCCCCAAGTGTCTGGTCCTCTTATAGCCAAGCTGTACGGGAAGGCACCAGTCTCCCTGGTCGAGATAGGAACTGAAGCTACTCTGAAGGTGCGACTCAAGGGGAAACCTCCCCAGGTTTTAACCCCTCTCGTAGCCAAGCTGTTGAGAAAAGCACCAACCTTCCTGGTTGTCAAACTCCCGAATAAGACTCAAGGGTCCTATGGGACTGAAGATGAAGATGAAGCACCTCTAAAGGTGAAGCTCAAGGGGAAACCTCCCCAATTATTGACTCCCTTATGGCCCAGCTATAAGGGAAGGCTCCGGTTCAGGCTCAAGAGCCAATTTGGGTCAGACGCCCGAGGGACTCTCCAGAAACGCCACCTTCCAAGGAGTCAACACGGTCCAAAATTCCTGAATCTCCTAAAGCCACCCCAGTCCTTACCGATAAAGAGTTGGGGGACTATATATCTGCTAACATCAATGCTCCCTCTCTTGATGAACTACGAGAACCTCCCACTGAAGACGAAGTCGAGCAAATCGACTTAGGGGATAAATCCTTGCCCAAACCCATCTTCATTAGCAAAAGCTTGGCAGGAGAAGATCGTGAATCCTTGGTTCAACTTGTCAAGGAATACACTGACGTCACTACAAGAAAAATACCCTGTTATAACGCTTGAAAAGAAGCTATTACAACGGTTCATATATAAATGTTCCAAAATTTCTGCAACACCATATAATATAACAGTTTTAAAGAATTTTTGGCCTATATTAACGATTTATAGCACTAAGCGTTATATATTATTCACACATATATGACATTATTATACGCAATCGTTATAAAAAGTGCTAAAAAATTTAGAATCTCGCTGGAACGCCCGCTCAAATTCGATCCCAAAATCAAAAGCCTCGTTCATTTCCCCCTCTTTTTTTCTCATTTTTCTTCTCATCTTCCAAAGCTCTCTCCCTTCTCTCACTCTTCTTCTTCTCTCCTCTCGCTCTCCTCATCTTCCCCACTCGAAATTTTCTTTCCCCCACTTATCACCACTTCATGAGATGAGGAACCCTAACCCGCCCAAACCCTAACCCTAGAAACACCCATCCTTCGGGCCACTTCGTGAGATAGGCAATTGTCACTCCCACTTTTCTAGATTAGGGGTATTTTAGTCATTGTGTGATATTTTAAATTTTTGATTATTTTAGTATTAAATTGATTGGTGTTTAGTTTTTGTTTAGTGCTCTTGGAGGTAGCATATGGTTTAACCTTAGTCAACCTTGATTAGAAGACTAACCATGTGATTAGAATCCTATTTAGCTAATAAGATTTTAATTTAGATTATTGGTCCTAATTAGGAAACAAATTAAATCATTTTTAGGCTATTTTAGCATGTAGCTTTTGGGCCTTTTTGCTAATGGGCTTTATATGGACTTTAGTTGCATGGTGGCCCATCCTAAATCCTAACCTAACCCTAGCAATACCCTGGCCAGCCACAACAGTAGCCCCCCTTTTAGGTGTATAGCTTTGTAGCCACCAAGTTTCAAAACCCTAGAAATAGCCTCCTCTTTCAAAAGTCCAATTTTCTCAATTATCATCCAAATCCATCCAGAAGTGCATTGCGATCCTTGAGAGGAGAGGAACTTGCTTGAGACCTGCTAGCAAGGAATCGGAGGTGTTGGACTAGAGGAAATTGGTGTCGACGCGTTTGGAGGCGCGTTTCATTGAGATATTGACTCTCAATAGGTAAACCCCTCTAAACATTCCAATTTTTCTTCATAGATACATCCATCTAGGTATCCAGGACCTGTACATATAGTTTGGTAGGATTTTGTATCCGTTTGATAGGTGTATCGGACACGTGTTAGTGTATTGGAATACGTGTTCGACGAAATACCTCTTAGAATCGAAAGTTCATATTTTTTGATTCCGTTTTCATAAATTTGTTGCTGTGTATATTTGAAACAACTTTCATGAAGATGGATCTCGTTTTAGCACATTTTTGGTGTCCAAATCGGACACGGACACGCGTACACGGGATCCCCGTGCATGTCCTGCTGCTCGAGTGTCATAACTCGACACACAGGACACGATTTTCCATAAAATTTGATGGACACGTGGGAGCAACCTCTGCCTACGTGCTCTTAAAATTTTACGATGTTTCGTGGAGCGTGCGCGGAGAAATCCAACCCGCACTGGTCGGCTGAACTGTGCACGCGTGCAAAAAAATGCCGCTGACACGGGCTTCGTTCGCGGGCACGACGCGACGAAGACTCATTCCAGGAGCATGGACATGAAGCCCTAGACCTAGTCTACCCAGGGACTCGACTATGTGGCACGACGTGGCCTTGCGATACGTACTGTTTGGACACGATATAGACACGGGTTCGACTCTGTGAGGACATGAACATGACACACACGTGTACACCTTTATGTTGTCAAGTTTCATGAGATTTGGTTGTGTATTTTGGATTTTAGGTATTAAGTTGGGTTGTGTCGTTTATGAGTTCGACTTTGAGTTGAGTCCTGACACGATTTATTGGACACGATTCTAAATATATATATATATATATATATATATATATATATATATATATATATTATCCCTCTCCTTCTCCGGCAACTCCTTCACCTGGTGCAACATGCAAGAAGGAGCCCATCGCCAATATTCTCGCCTGGACCGAGCACTCGTCGACAACCGATGGATAGAGAAGAATCTCATCTCCAACCTATCCCACCTCAACTCTACCGAATCTGATCACTCCCCTCTCCTTATCGAGGTCAGCACCAGCACCTACCCGATTAAAAAATCCTTCAGATTCCTGGACCTCTGGAGACATCACCCTCAATTCCATAACATCGTGGCATCCGTATGGAACTCTTCCAACAACCCGGACCCCATTATCAGAATGGCCGTTAAACTTAAGGCCACCAAGCGTGCCCTTGCTTCCTGGAGTAAACTTGTATTCGGCAACATCTTCCAAGAGATTAAGATCGCGGAGGATGACGTCTCTCGTGCAGAGATCAGATTCGCCAATGATGGATCGTCAGAGAACCGAGCCACTCTTAACCTCAACAAGGCAGCCCTTAAATCTCGTCTCAAAGTGGAGACGAAATTTTAGAAGCAGAAAGCCAAATTGACTTGGGACAATGAGGGCGACAGAAACTCTGCCTTCTTCCACGCTTGCGTTAGGGGTCGCAGGAATCAACCGTCCCTCCATCAAATCTACGATGAGAACGGCACCTTACTCAAAAACCAGCAGTCCATCCAGTTGGCCGCTACCAACTTTTACTCCAAACTTTTCACTAAAGACATCGTAGCTAAAGACAATAACTTCCTGGCGAAGGTTCCTCATTTAATAGATGAGCAGGATAATGATCGCCTGTTAATCCCCCCTTCCGCGGAAGAAGTGAAGTCCGCGGTCTGGGCTCTCAATAAAAATAGCGCTCCCGGTCCAGACGGATTCTCGAGAATTTTCTTCAGGTCCTGTTGGAATATCATTCACACCGATGTGATCGAGGCTACTTTCGCCTTTTTCTAAGGAGCGCATTATCCCAAATCGATATCCCAGGCCAACCTCATCCTCATCCCCAAGAAAGAAAACCCGAAGACCTTCAAAGACTTCAGACCAATCAGTCTATGTACTTTTACTAACAAAATCATTTCCAAGGTCATCGCCACCAGGATGGTCCACATCCTCTCCAAGATCATCTCCGAGGAACAGAGTGGATTCGTCAACGGTCGGAACATCACTGACAACATCCTGCTAGCCCAAGAGATGATTACATGCATGAAATTCCCGTCCAGAGGTGGTAACATCGCTATCAAGCTAGATATGGAGAAGGCTTACGACTGCCTGGACTGGCAATTCTTTATTTGGGTTCTCAGGCTTTCGGGTTCTCCGAAACTTGGATAGACATCATATACAGATCCATCAGCTATTCTTGGTTCTCCACTGTCATCAACGGTCAAGCAGATGGTTTTTTAAATCCAGTCGTGGGGTTCGCCAAGGAGACCCTCTTTCCTCTACCATATTCATCATTGCAGCCGAAGCTCTTAGCAGAAATCTCAACGACATGGCCAACATCCCCAGATTCCACCACTTCCACACCACCGCTGGATGACCCCTCACTACCCATCTGGCATACGCCGACGACATCCTCATTTTATCCTCCGACGATATAGCCTCCGTGGAGGTGATCTGCAATATCCTCGA